>MU683219.1:0-54191 GCA_026770625.1 Nicotiana glauca
GGCAAGTTCTAGGCATCAAATGCAATGCACTGAATAATACAAAATCTTACACACACATGGCACATAACTCACTCACGATTGGATTCATAGATACTCTAGTCAAAGCAGTTAAGCAAAGTTAAGATAATACAATTTAGGGTACTTATACACGAGTCAAAAACTGAGCCTAAACGCCACAGCCAAAGTACTCACTATTCTCAAGGCATAACAAAGTCATGAAATATTTCTTCATTTCAAAACAAAACACAATGGCTCTTATTCCCAAAAAATAACAAAAAATGAATAAAACTAACTACACCCGGTTCAAATAAAATCTTTGGAAAAGAACCGTGGCCCAAAGAAAAATAAAGGGGGAGTTACTACACTACCTAAAACAAAACAAAAAATCTTTTTGGTATTTTCTTTAGACTTACTTCCCTCAAGAAAACTGTCTAGAAGATCCGTCATCAGAAAAAGTCCAATCTTTAAAAAAAACAAACATTGCTAAAGTAGCATGAAAAGTCACCCAGACAATCTCCTCACCCCACATTTAAAGTTGTGCATTGTCCCCAATGCACATCCATACATACAAGAGGTTAAAAGAAACTCCCTAATAGGCCAAAGGCCGAAGCACTAGCAGTTCATGAGGTACTCAGACTTCTCCCAGCTTGGTCCTTCGTGCGGGTACCTCACACTTAGTTCCAACCATTTCATTTGTTGGTGCATCCTTCCAATACCTTTTTTTCCATGCTCCTAGAAAATAAAAAAATTGACACTACAAAAATAATATAATTAAAAAAATAAAAAAATAAAAAAATAAATAAACAAAAGCAATAAAGCTGGGTTGCCTCCCAACAAGCACTTGATTTAACGTCGCGACACGACACGAATCATTTTTTGCCTCCACCTCGAGCTTATGAATTGAGCCCCCAATTTGGCTTCAAGTATTCGGTTATGCTCCAGGGGTGGTGGAACAAATATAATTGGCCCAAGCAACCATTGTACTATTCTACACTTTTGGCTTTTAGATGAGGTATGTAGTCCTGTCTTTCTGGCAAGAAAAATTCCAGAATATAGGCACCTTGATCCTAATTCTTTGACTTCTCAATTGGCTAGGATGACTCTATTTTCATAATATCATCCAAGAAAAATGTAGAAAAATTTTTGGAGTGAGGAACACTGCGCTCACACATATGAACTTCGGGACTTTTAGCATCCTCAACATCAATGATACTAGAGTAAACAAAATTTGTATCCTCAATGTCCTTGGCTGACTCTTGACTCACTTCTTCAACACTGACATCTTCAAATTCTAGTTGGCTAGGTTGTTGATGTTCTACTCTGACCTCCCCAATTAACACCTCCAATTCATGCTCTTTTTGGCTACTATCCTCAATATTGGCTTGTTGGGCATTAAAAGCTCCAACCACTTGACTCAATTGAGCCTCCAACTTGCGAATAGTTGCCTCTTGCCTTTCAATCTGCAATTTTTTTTCATTGTTTTGTTCTATAAGGTACTTTAGCATACCCTTGATCTCCTTCAGGTTCGCATTCTCAGGTTCTTTATTCCTATTAACTTCACAAGAAAAGGTAGAACCATCACAGTAAGGGGTTTGGGGGAAAATAAGAAATATAAGCACAACCATGAAGGTGACCATTTTGACAACCACACATATCACACACATTCCACAAATAAGATTGAGTTGATGCACATAACTCGCTCTTAGGAATGTTTTGAAAATTTTGCCACGAGTGGTTTTCTTCACAATATGTATTGAGATTAATAGTAGAACTATCTATACCTAAATTCCCATAATTCCAAGATGTCATATTTCTCAAATCAACAGTTATAATAAAATAAAAATACAAATACAAAAAAAAAACAAAATTAAAAATCCAAACTTGAACCCTAGCAATATATACAGCTACAACTTCACCGTTAGTACCCCGGCAATGGCGCCAAAATTTGATCACGCCCAACTCTAGTCCTAAAAAGGATAAGTGGTCGTTGCAAATATAATCCGGTTTACAAGTCCGGAGTCGAATCCCATAGAGAACTAAGACTTAGCTGTATTTGTTTAATATTACCAAGAAGACAAGATTGAAAAATAAATAAACAGCTGAAAACTAACTATGCTTGAATTGTAAACAATTGGAATAAAGGTCTAAGGTAATGGTTTCCCCCATTGTTTATTTCCTTGGTTGTATATTTCTTATTGCTGTGACTTAGTTGCCTCTATCAATCATGAACTCTCCAGCTACTATAAATCCCTCTCAAGCAATTATGATAATTTACTAGATGCACTCTCTCAAGATACGCTACCTAGATTCGTGTTACAGTTCACTTAGATCGCACCCGAGGTATCGTTATCTCTAACCCAACCTCTAAACCCTCAGTTATGACTCTCGCCTATACTCCGGGAGTGATGTTGTTCAAACAACTACCTAAATATGCACTCTCTCTCAAGCAGATATATAATAAATAGGAACGGCTAATTGAGGATCCTTTCAATTAGCTACAATCAAAACGTAGTTGAACAAATAGAGATAAACAACCAATTCAAAACTATATTAATATAACAACCAAATCATCCCCAACGGGTTTCACCAAAACCTTAGATAACAAATTAGCTATTCATAATAGTATGTAAAACTACAATACTAAACGTCATAATCAACAATGAAAAAATAGGAAGAGGAAGGAAAAACTTGTTGAAGAATTTCCCTCCTTGCTCTTATTGTGTCTCTGCCTCCTTAGGTCAAATATGTGTCAAAAATATGTCCAACCCTCAGAAATACCATTTTTCCATGTATATATACCAAGTAGGGTTAGGCCCAAATAATTATATCTTCTCCTATGCAAAAAAGGACAATATTTCACGTCTGGACTGCCGCAGCCACGGTGTGGACCGCGGTGACGACCGCGGAAGGCACTGCCTCAAACCGCGGCGCGGACCGCGGTGACGACCATGGTGCACTTTTTACCGCATTTTCACCCTATTTGGAATTTGGAAAAACATAAAACATGAAAGTTATATTTCCAACCATATATTGTGTAGCCCAAATGGAGGTCTGAGCATAAAGTTATGTCTATTTTACTAGACAGAGCATAATATACATCCTCGAGTCTTCGTTCGTATTTAATTATCAAATTTGACCCCCGAACCCGATCCCGACTTAATGCCTTGAGCTCTTACTCAGACTTCAAAGCTCCAAATCACTTAATTTCTTTCTATAGCATCTATATAGCTCGGAATCACTCCTACAAGGCATAAAACACACTGTTAGTGCAAAACACTAGCGATTAAAGCGCAAACTCAACTAAAGTGCAGTAAAGTAGAGCGTAATAATCGACTAAAATACGTAATTATAGCCTATCATCCCCCGTTGTTTTATTTTTTCACCCTTAACTTCCTTTATCTCCTCTACCGAGGTGTATTGTGATAAATCTATCTCTTTGCTTCTCTTTGATGAAATTCGAAGAGGCTCTACCAAACTTAACCCCAACCCAAACTTTGGAGTGGTGTAGTGCCCTTGTTTTCTCAACTTCATTTGGGACTCATTGAGCCTATGTATCTTTTCACCAGTGACTTCGTCTTTGAGTTCTCCTAGTTGTGATGGATTGGAGAAGTCATAACCAGACTTTTCAAGCAGTATGAAAGCCTTAGGATCATAGTTCCCATTTATTTTATCAGCTTGGAGATTGCCTTTAGCAGACTCACAAGTCACAGATGGGATTTGTACAACTAGGACAGTCATATGCTCTGTCAAATGTTGGATATCTTTGTAACTCATTTGCTTCTTTGGAGTACATTCCTGTAGCAAAGATTACCCTTTCTTTCGACGCTCACGTGGAACATAGCGAAAAACCATATGCTTCTTAGTATTTGTCTGTATGTCACCTTCAGATGATGATAACTTAATGGTGACTTCTTCTGTTCCCTTCTTAGGCAACATGGTGGCAGTCCATTGAGCCTCATTTTCCTTTTCTAACTTGACATCAGCTTCACTATCTTATGATGATTTCTCCACTTTTGGTTCATAAGAATCTAGGTAGAATTTTACGTCTGCAAAGTATGACTCCGTCTCAGTGAAAGGCTTGATGTCTACATCAATTTTGACTATCTCACCATCTCTTCTATACTTCAGACATTGATGCAAAGTAGATGATACCACACCATTCTCATGAATCCAAGGACGTCCAAGCAACAAGTTGTATGATGTTTTAGCATCTATGACGTGAATCAGGGTGTTTGAATTCATCTCACCAATGGATAATCCTACGCGGATCATACCTATGTATCGTTTTCCTCTTTGGTTGAAACCTTGGATTGTTAGGTTACTTCTGGATAGCCCATCGATAGAGATCCCAAGCTTTTTTAGCACCATCTATCGTATGATGTTGACAGCCGAACCATTATCAACAAGTATGCGATTGAGATGTTGTTCGCGAATGGACCCTACAACAAACAAAGGTCTGCTATGTGGCTTAGACCCTAGAAGCAAGTCATCATCTGTGAATGAAATGGTTGCACAACATGTGACAACTTTTCTGTTATCATGATGTTCTTGTGTTTCCGTTGGAGTAGGATCATCGTTGCTTTCCTTTGTTTCGTTAGTACTAGAAACTATATGAGTTGCACTAACGTGACCTCTATAAAGGAATTTTCCAGGAAAGAATTCACGCAATGTGATGGGCTTTCGGAACTTCGGCGATAAGGCACCATTAATTTTCTTGCTAATGGAAGATTTGATAATTCTTGGTGGTTGTAGCCTATCCACATCATTTATTTTTGCTCTTGGCTTAGGAAGTGGTAGCTTTAGAACCTCTTGATGTCTTTGTGTCTTGTGAGTGACTAGATTCCAACCCTCATCGTCTTTGTCTTTGGACTGAGTGTCCGGCTCTAGTGAACCTTCAAGAGTTTTCCTTGGAAGATCAACTTCAACGGGCTCGAAATTTCCAAATTGCAAGAAGGAAGTGCTTGATGCGTTCTGCAACCTTGAACACTCCTTTTCTTTGAGCGTGATACATGCATGATTTGCTTATGCAGTCTCATCTATGTCTATGATGTTTTTTCCTTAACTTACAAGAGTCATGATTTTCTCCTTCAAGATGAAGCATTTCTCTGTAGGGTGGCTAATGACGTGATGAAACTTGAAGTATTTCGGATTGCCAACTTTACCAATTTCCTCTGGCCTTTTTGATTTAGGGATATCGATGACTTTCTTAGCGAGTATTTCCTCAAGGATTGTGGGTACATCTGAATTTGGAAATGGATAAACCTTCGCCTCTAATTCCTTCAAGGTGGGACAACGTTTTTCCTCTTTGGGATATTGACTTGGGTTCTTATCCTTCTTCACCCTTTGCTTGGTCGTGACTTTCACGGAAGTTGCTTTCACCTCAATAGATTCTTTGGTTTGGTGCTTTGATGCAACATTTTTCTTGAACTCTTTCTGATCAACAAATGGAGATGCTTTTCCATGACTTGCAATGCTCAACTCCATGTCGTGCGCTCGTGTTGCAAGTTCTTCAAAAGTTCGTGGTTTGATCCTTTGTAGAATGTACAAAAGGCCCCAGTGCATTCATTGAATGCACATCTCCACAGCAGATATTTCTTAAAGGATTTCTTTGCAATCCAAACTTAATGCCCTCCAACGATTAATGTAATCCACCACGGGCTCGTCCTTCCTTTGCTTGGTGCCTGTCAACTCTATCACACCTCTTTTTTACACACCCGAAGGTAGTGTATAAGGGAATTTTTTCACTTTAAGTGATATTATTCGAAATGGGATTATTTATTTACCAGAGTCGCTACTTGGGATAGTTTATTTGGTATCCCAAGTCACCGGTTTATTTTACAAATCCCAAATCGAGGAAATTTGACTTTCCTTTTGAAGTCTGCGAACCAGAAATTCTGAATAAGGAATTCTGTTAATCCGAGGGAAGGTGTTAGGCACACCCGGATTTTGTGGTTCTAGCACGGTCGCTTAAACTATTATAATTGGCCTATTATCTGATTTTAATACATGTTTTAGCCAATGGTACATTTTGACTTATTAGCCGCTTTTAATTAATTATAAAAAAAGATTTAACGTCGTTTAAAACATGTCTCTGGACCGCGTCACATGAAATTTACCCGCAAGCCGAAACACATTTTATTCAACGTTGTTGAGATTTGGATTTGGGTCACATGAAATGCACACCCGAGTTTAGGAAAGTAATATTATTAAAATAACATGCCTCAAGCAACTACGCATTTTTAACTTTGCGAGGGCCATGAAAATTCAACTAAATGGCATGCCTCGATTTCTAAGGACTAAAATATTAATTAAGTGAGGGCTATGCATTTTGAGGTCTTGTTCGGCACGACACACCTCAATTTATTCCAAAGGGCTTTATTATTCAAAGTTGTTAAAATCGGGTTACATGAAATGCACTCCCAAATTTTATAAACTACAAATCACAACTACGTCACGGGAGCCGTACCCATAACTATGATGAATTATTTAAATTATGCCCAACTACTTCCTAATGTATTGATTGCTATGGAGAATCTATTAGCTGATAGTTTTTGTGTTAATTACAACATTTCTGTAATTAGTCAAGTTGCAGGAATAATGAATCTAGACAGCTATAACATCAGAAGTCTGAACATCATCACAAGAAAGGTTTTATGAATCCAACGGAAAAAAATGACAACCATGACCACATAGCATGCTCAGTCAAAAGTTTTTTCAAATAACTAAATTGGCAATTATGACCAAGGCCCCTAATTAAAAAGAATAGGAGATAGTAATACTCTGTACCTATAAAGCAAATCCACTCCTTACATGTAACTGTTCAATTTTTCCATAAAAGGTAAAATTTTGAATACTCAATATGCCAAACAAACCCACGGATAAACACCAAATAGCATGACTAGAAAATAGCTTAAAAATTAAATAGAATCTCTATCTTCTTATAGGTTAGAGGATTAAAAGTTGCACAGTTCTATATTCCATACCAAACATAAAAGAAATGAACTTCACCATGAGCTTAGCAAACAAATTCCATGGGCCAGGAGCAAAAAAATGAGTAGCAACATAGTGAGAAGGCAGAAATCGGACCATTGTATTAAATGAATTGAGTTGTAAATACAAGCTTAACGACCTCGCTATCTCGACCGCGAAACTACACCGATAGCCTCGACGGGTCTTCGACGGAATTTGGCGGCACCGAAAAGCTCGTAATCAGACAGACCTCAAACTCAGTCTCCAAATACCTCTCCCTATTTCGTCCCTTTGCCCAAATCTATTTCTTGGTCTTAGCTTTGGAGGCTGATTTATCTAAACCAAGGGAGATGACCATTTTCTTTTACGTGTGTGTGTGTGCTGCTCTTTTCCTTCTGATTTTTGAGAACAAGAAGACGATCTCACAAGGTGGGGGTGTTTCTTAACTTTTTCTTCTAGAATTTTTTGTTAGCTTTTTTATTCTCCTTTTGTCTATTGTTTTTTTTTGTGTGTTCTTTTTTAGCTCTTTTCCATTGAATGTATTGCGACTAATTGGGATTTAAGGTGTATATGGTGTATAGGGTGTGTCTATATTTTAGGTATAGGTACTATTATATAGGGGTAGGGATTATGTTTATATTTGGTGTATTTTTCCAATTAGTCCCTAGGTCTTTTTGTGTTAAGTCCTTAGGATTTTTTTATTTATTTTTTGTTCCAAAGAATAGTCTAGAAGGGTCCCTAGGATTAGCTCAATGGGTATTGGGTATTGATTTTAAGTAATGAGCTAGAAACTTGGGCCTTTATGACTAGCTATGTTAAAAATTAGCTTAATTAACTAAAAGTATTATCAAAAATATTAATTAGCCCTACCTAAGTAAAAATACTTATTAAAGAAAAAAGACTAACCGTTAAAACAAAATTGTTTTTGTATTTTTTTTCTCTCAAGGTTAAAATGACTATAAAATATTAAATCAGCTTATTATTATTTTTTTTTAATTTTCTTGTAACAGAATAAAATAAAATAGTAAAAATTAGTTAAAATAACGCTATTAGGCCTAAATTAATATTTACATGCTAAAATATAAAAGATCTTGGGGAGGGTAAAAATCACATATCTACAGCTGCCCCTCTTTGACTGGAAACGAGAAGAGTTTTCAGACAAAGAATGATTAGACAGGTTTTTTACCCGACCCTTATTTGGAGAGACCAAAAGCTAAACGGAAAGGGAATGTGACCGAGCCTTGGTATCTGAGTTGCCTACATATCCTTGGCTATAAAGGAATCAGGCCACGTGTAGTTCAGAGGTGAATGAGGTGATGGAGTACCGATGTTGAGAGACGAGCGAGGTGCCGTCGAGGTTCTGGTCCACGGTTCCATTATTACATCAAAATCAAAAATGAAAAAAACTAACTAAGCCTATCAACTACGAGTTACAAGATTCCTATCTATAAATCTCTTGAAGCTTGATCTTGAGTCTTAGCTGGTTCTTGCTGTGGACTCCGATCTGAATCTTGATGCTCATCAGCTGCAGGTGTTGGTTCTTGCTGTGGACTCCGATCTGAATCTTGATTCTCATCAGCTGCAGGTGTTGGTTCTTGCTATGGACTCCGATCTGAATCTTGATTCTCATCAGCTGCAGGTGCTGGTTCTTTCTTCAACATTGGATCAAGGCGGGACATATGAAGCTTGTGACTTCAATCATATCATGAGCAGTCCGCACCTTTGTCCGCTTCAGCATTTTGAATTCACTTCTTGTGTTCTTTTTTCTTCTTTTCTTTATTCTAGACTGAGGCTCATTCTTTCGGCTACTTTGGATCCTGTGTCTCGAGGTCAAACCTGCTCAGATTCCAAAACAAACAAACAAACGAAATTTTTTGCCCCAATTTTCACTAGGAAAATTTCATGAGTTATTTGCGACAAAAGTCTAAACTTATTCTCTTTTTTTTCTTTCTTTTTTTTAAAGCAAAAAAATAAGGATTGCGTCTGTTTAGAAGGAAGAGATTAGGGAATGTAGCGTTATATCTAAAAACTCAATCCAGGGATTGGAGCCCTAATGTTGGTAAAAAAGGCGACTCGGGAATGGAGGCCCTATGTCTAAAAACTCAACTCAGGGATTGTAGCCCTAATGTTGGCAAAAAGGCGAGGGAATGGAGGCCCTATGTCTAAAAATCTCAACTTAGGGATTGGATCCCTAATGTTGGCAAAAAAGGTAAGGAATGGAGGCCCTATGTCTAAAAATCTCAATTAGGGATTGGAGCCCTATGTTGAAAAAATGAGGCTGCTAAATTGTGTACTTATACTAAAATGAACCAAGAAGTTTTTTTTGTTGAGAAAATCATTCTTTTAAACAAATTGCCCCAACATCTTTTTTTTTTAATCGAGACATTTTTTTTCTTTTTCAAATAAACCCAGGAGAAAATTCTTTAGACTAGGTTTTCTATCTCGGGAGAAAGATTCATCAGACTAAGATTTTGATCCTAGGAGAAAGTTCATCACACTAGGTCTTTTTTTTGTTATCTTAGGAGAAAAATTCATCAGACTAAGATTTCTATCCTAGGAGAAAGTTCATCAGACTAGGTCTTCTATCTTAGGAGAAAAATGCATCAGACAAAGATTTTGATCCTATGAGGAAGTTTATCAGATTAGGTCTCTTTTGGTATCTTAAGAGAAAGATTCATTAGACTAATAATTTTATCCTAGGAGAAAGTTCATCAGACTAGGTTTTCTATCTTAGGAGAAAAATTCATCAGACTAAGATTTTGATCCTAGGAGAAAGTTCATCAGACTAAGTCCCCTTTTTTGTTATCTTAGGAGAAAAATTCATCAGATTACAATTTCTATCCTAGGAGAAAATTCATTAGGCTAGTTTTTCTATCTTAGGAGAAAAGTTCATCAGACTAAGATTTTGATCCTAGGAGAAAATTCATCAGACTAGGTTTCCTATCTTAGGAGAAAGATTCGTCAGACTAAGATTTTGATCATAGGAGAAAATTCATCATACTAGATCCTTTTTTTTGTTATCTTAGGAGAAAAATTCATCAGACTAAGATTTCTATCTTAGGAGAAAGAGTCATCAGACTAAGATTGTTATTGGGAGAAAAATCCATCGGACTAGGACTTTTTATCCTAGGAGAAAAAAAAGTGAAGATCAATGGCAAGATTTTATGCACAATAGAAAAACAAATAAAGGCAAAGATTTGATAAACTTCCCTTTGTCGGCTCCTATCTTCTTTCTTTTTCTTCTCTTTTTTTTCCTTGTTTTTTTTTGTTTTTTTCGTTTTCTCTTTTCTTTCATTTTTTTATTTTTTGAACCACTTTCCTTGCACTGCTTTGTTCCTATTGCAAACAAAGAAAAATTTGTCAATTTTGAAAATAGTGGTCGGTTTGTGGCTTGAGTCTTGGGCAGCTTGGCTTCTGCTCAATTAGCTTGAGTCGGTTTCAAGAGACTTTTCTCTGCATCAACCCTAATTGTTCCACACCCTGTACTATTTGTATTTGTGGCTCAATCAGCCTTATCCCAACTGGAGATCTTTTCTTAGGTGACCTTTTCTGATATCTCGATTGACTTTTCGCTTTTTGAGCAATTTGCCTATTAGAGAGAATCACCATTTATCTTTGTTTGTACCAAGTAGGCTAACAAGAGTCCTTTAGGGGGAGCCTTTGCATGAATCCTCAAAGCATGTTGACTGTAACAGCTGAGTGTGCTGGCCAAATTTACTTTGTGCAACTGAAAAGCTGGTAGCAGATTTTGAAATCTTTTCTTGCTTATTTTGACAGGATTGACTCAGAGTGAATGACACATTGATGCAAAGAAACAAGTATTAACAAGAGATGCCTCTGTTGGAAGGACAAAAGGAAGAGTTTTTTTTCTTTTTTTATTTCAATAACTAGTTTTAATGATCATGACATGCATTCTGGACTTAACGACCTGATCTATCAAACTGATCCAATCTTCCCTTTTACCATTCTTATGACCTTTGAAGTCGGGATTGTTCATGCCAATCCTTTGCATCAGCTTCATGATTCACTTTCGACTAGTGGTGCCCTGAGGAGCTTTCACCAACAACTCTCTCTCATTTATTTATCTCTGCTTACCGTCGCCTTACAATGCATGTGAAGGTTTTCACTAGTAAGACTCTCTCATTTTTACTTTTTCTTTTCTCTCCCCTTCTTTTTTGTGAGCAACTTTATAGTGTTCTATATCGCGTGACAACCGTTGTTCATTGCATGCTTCTCTCGGCATTCTTGAAGGCATATCGGGAGGTCTTTATTTGGAAGGATTTTGGACAGGTTGGAAAGAAAGGATGGCATGACGGCTCGAAACAGACTAAAGATGACGGGGTTGTATACTTACAACTCTTGGAATTGACTCTTTCAAAAGTGAAATAAAATCTTTGCCCCAGTTTCAGCTATTGGGGATTTTTTTGGATTTTTCTCTTTTTTTTTTTTTTGAATTCTTATTTGGTTGGACCGAACCGTGAGACTGCCTACGTATCCTTATTTTTTAAGGAATCAGGTTTAACGTAGTTCAAACATCTGACCTAACTAATTTTCTTTCAACTTCCTTCTATTTTTTTTTCTTTTTTTTTCTTTCAAAACAAATTGCCCTAACTTTTATTTTCTAGGGGCATGGACATTTGACTGTTCTTTTCTTCTTCTTTTTTTTCACTTGAACTTTCTAAGAATTGCCCCAGTTTGTACTCTTTGGACATGAACTTTTTTTTTCTTTTTCGTTTTTTTTACTCTTGACTCTAAACTTGATTCCAAAAGAGGGTGGTCAAAGAAAATAATACAGGCTCAAAAGGGGTAGCGAAGGATATAAAGTGTTTGGGTAGCAGAAAATGGGCCTCCCAACCTCGAGAATGCCAAACATAGTATTTTTTCGCGATCTCAACATTGACGAACATGTCTGTCTTCTTGGTGTGTCGTGGTCACAAGACACTTCCCATCCCTTAATGTTAAACTTTCCAACAAATTTCAGTTGATTAAACATCCTCAAGCCCGATCTTCATAATGAATTGAAGGTAAATTTTACTCAACCTTAATTTCAAAGTATTTCAACTCTTTATTAATCCTCAAAAGCATTTTTTTTCAGTTATCCAATTCCAAATTGAATCAATTTCTAAGATCTGGCCAAAAGTTCCGCATGCATGTCATGTCACTAGAACTAGCATGAAAAGAACTATGCATAAAATGGATACAAAGTGATTGGATTTTTTCTTCTTTTTTTTAGTGTCCTATAACACAAAAAGAAGAAGAAAAGATGACAAAATAAGCTACCATGACTAAAGGAGGAGTGACTTTCTAGTTACTAAGCAACATCTTAGCCACACATTCGCACATCAACATTACTACAACATTTAACCATTTTGATTGCTTTGAATTCAACACTCGAATTTTGACAATCATCCCGAGCAGCCTATGTTTTGTTGCTCAAATCTGATAAAGTCAACCCCACATTTGCCTCCATTTTAATTTTTTGCCGCCAACTTGCCTACTTGCTTTTTCGCGACCTTGGATCAACAACAATGGTGCTTGTTCCATTGGTTTAGAAGACGCTTTTATTTCTGAGAGATCTTGGATTGTTTTTGTGGCTCGCATTACAAACCAACAAACCGACCACTTTTGACCTGCTTTTATTTCAAAACAACAAACATGTTAGAATGAACACTCTCTTATTTTTTTTCTCTTTCTTCTTTTTGGTTTTTTCTTGGCTTTTCTTTCTTTTGTTTTTTCTTTTTCCTTTTTTTTTTTTTGGTTTTAACCATTCGATCGAACCTGATATGGGTTGTCTACGTATCATGACGCCGCATGAATCAGATCTTGCGTAGTTCAGGAAGATTATGAATAAAGGAAATAAACTAAATTTTTTTTGTATTTTGAATTTTTTCTTTTTGTTTTTAAATTTTTTAATGAAAGACTTATAAAGAAGAAAATATTTTTTATTTCAATTTTTTTTTGAATTTCAATTTTTTTTCTAGAATTTCTAAAGAAAAACTTCTAAAGAAGAAAGAAAATATTTTTGGAATTTTTTTATTTTTATTTTGAATTTATGAAAGAAATGCTTCTAAAGAAAAAGAAAATATTTTTGAATCTTGAATTTTATTAATTGTTTGAAAAAAGAATGAAAAATATTTTTGGATTTTGAGAAAAATTAAAAGAAATATTTTTGTATTTTTAAAAATTTAGGATCTAAAAGAAAGACTCTCTAAAGAAGGAAGTAAAGGAAAATATTTTTGGATTTTTTTAAATGGTGGGCAGGAACCGATGAGGTTTGCCTATGTATCTCACATCCGGTGAGAATCAAACCCGCGTAGTTCGCCCGTTTTGACAGAACGGGGAAAACATGACTTCTTTAGAAATGACTTTTTCTTTTTTTCTTTTTTTTTTGAATTTCGGGAGAGTTTCAGAATTTTCTAAATACCTACCTCTCGCTTTTTTTTTTTTTTTAATTTTCTTCCTCTATTCTAAAAGCCGGACAACATGCAAGCCAAACAAACATATGCGCAAGTAGCACGTAAGATGCATCAGGATTGTCTTTTTAATTTAGGTATACCTGTCCTAGACAGACCCAACCCCTGTGTTGAGTCTCCTAAGTCAAATGCACGTGATGCAAACAAACGTTCCTACTAGGGATCAGGCATGAGGCTTTGTTATACTAAGTTTAAAGCCTGGGTTTATTGTTCTAGACCTGGCATACCCGAGCGGACAACTCGAGCCGGGGGGGAGGGCAGCGTAACGGGAATACAGAAGCTTCGCCGGCTTAGAAACTTGTCCGAACCTTATTTTAAAATGGGATAAGACTCTCTATACAGAAGAGAAGTCACACGAAGTGCACCCTTATCCATGATTTAGAAGACTTCGAGAGAGGAAGGGTTTCGAAGCAGTTTATATATACAATTCACAAAATATTAAAGTGGTAAAGCATTTAGCATATTAGGCTCAAACATGTAGGAAAATTAGACAACAGATAAAGCCAATCATAACAGCTATTCTAAGCTCGAATTCTTGAATCTTGAACCGAAGTTCTGGGTTTGGATCCCCAGTAGAGTTGCCAGAGCTTTCACACCTCCTTTTTACACACCCGAAGGTAGTATATAAGGGAGTTTTTCTACTTTAAGTGAAATTATTCGAAATTGGATTATTTATTTATCAGAGTCGCCACTTGGGATAGTTTATTTAGTGTCCCAAGTCACCGTTTTATTTTACAAATCCCAAATCGGGGAAATTTGACTTTCTTTTTGAAGTCTGCGAACCAGAAATTCTGAATAAGGAATTCTGTTAACCCGAGGGAAGGTGTTAGGCACCCCCGGATTCCTGTGGTTCTAGCACGGTCGCTTAAACTATTATAATTGGCCTATTATCTGATTTTAATACATGTTTTAGCCTATGGTATATTTTGACTTATTAGCTGTTTTTAATTAATTTTAAAGAAGATTTAACGTCGTTTAAAACATGTCTCTGGACCGCTTCACATGAAATGCACCCGCAATCTGAAACACATTTTATTCAACGTTGTTGAGATTTGAATTTGGGTCACATGAAATGCACACCCCAGTTTAGGAAAGTAATATTATTAAAATAACGCGTCTGAAGCAACTACGCGTTTTTAACTTTGCGAGGGCCATGTAAATTCAACTAAATGGCACGCCTCGATTTTTAAGGATTAAAATATTAATTAAGTGAGGGCCATGCATTTTGAGGTTTTGTTCGGCACGGCACGGCACACCTCGATTTATTCCAAAGGGCTTTATTATTCAAAGTTGTTATAATCGGGTTACATGAAATGCACCCCCAAATTTTATTAACTACAAATCACAACTATATCACGGGAGCCGTACTCGTGACTATGATGAATTATTTAAATTATGCCCAACTACTTCCTAATGTATTGATTGCTTTGGAGAATCTATTAGCTGATAGTTTTTGTGTTAATTACAACATTTCTGTAATTAGTCAAGTTGCAGGAATAATGAATCTAGACAGCTATAACATCAGAAGTCTGAACATCATCACAAGAAAGGTTTTATGAATCTAACGGAAAAAAAATTAACAACCATGACCACATAGCATGCTCAGTCAAAAGTTTTTTCAAATAACTAAATTGGCAATTATGACCAAGGCCCATAATTAAAAGGAATAGGAGATAGTAATACTCTGTACCTATAAAGCAAATCCACTCCTTACATATAACTGTTCAATTTTTCCATAAAAGGTAAAATTTTGAATACTCAATATGCCAAACAAACCCACGGATAAACACCAAATAGCATGACTAGAAAATAGCTTAAAAATTAAATAGAATCTCTATCTTCTTATAGGTTAGAGGATTCAAAGTTGCACAGTTCTATATTCCTTACCAAAAATAAAAGAAATGAACTTCACCATGAGCTTAGCAAACAAATTCCATGGGCCAGGAGCAAAAAAATGAGTAGCAACATAGTGAGAAGGCAGAAATCGGACCTTTGTATTAAATGAATTGAGTTGTAAATACAAACTTAACGACCTCGCTATCTCGACCGCGAAACTACACCGATAGCCTCGCCGGGTCTTCGACGGAATTTGGCGGCACCGGAAAGCTCGTAATCAGACATACCTCAAACTCAGTCTCCAAATACCTCTCCCTATTTCGTCCATTTGCCCAAATCTATTTCTTGGTCTTAGCTTTGGAGGCTGATTTGTCTAAACCAAGGGAGATGGCCATTTTCTTTTACGTGTGTGTGTGCTTCTCTTTACCTTCTGATTTTTTAGAACAAGAAGACGATCTCACAAAGTGGGGGTGTTTCTTAACTTTTTCTTCTGGAATTTTTGGTTAGCTTTTTTCTTCTCCTTTTGTCTATTGTTTTTTTTGTGTTCTTTTTTTATTCCTTTTCCATGGAATGTATTGTGGCTGTGTTACGATCCAGATTTTCCACCCTCGGGAATCGTGATGGCGCCTACTGATAGGAGCTAGGCAAGCCAATTATCAATTACCTCTTTTAGCAAGCATCGACAAAATTAACAACAACGAAGCATTTTATAAATAAAGCGAAAGTCTTAAATATAATTAAACTAGAACAAAATACGGAAATACCACTTTAACCTCTACCCATGACTGGAGTCACTAACTCACGACCGTCTATAGATTTCTACATACAAAGTCTGAACAAAGTACGATATTGTTTGTTTCGATACAAGTGATAACAAACCGAATAAAACAGGAAGGAACTCCGGCCTGCGGACGTCAGCTAGGCTACCTCGAAAGTTCATGGACTGAAGACAACTCCCGATCAATATACTACTATTGTGGTCCAAAAGTTGCTTCAGTACTGTGATCTGTTCAAAAGAGCATAGAAGTGTAGCATCAGCACAACTGACCCCATGTGCTGGTAAGTGCCTGGCCTAACCCCAGCGAAGTAGTGACGAGGCTAGACAGGACTACCAAACCAACCTGTGCAGTTAAATATATATATATATATATATATATATATATATATATGCGACAAAAAGGAAGAATATAGAAATTAAATAGTTAAGAGGGAGGGAAGCATACTATGGGGAAGTACAGTCCGTATATAAATTCAACAATTTAAGTAAGAAATAGGGCAATAATAATAATAATTAATGAGAACAGGAAATCAACAGTTGCACGGCATCAACCTTCGTGCTTTTACCCTCATTCTCACCAAAAGCAATCAAATAAAGTGCACGACATCACCCTTCGTGCTTTCCCTCACATAACTCTCATATCATGGCACGGAATGATCCTTCGTGCAATTATAATCAAATCAGAGCACAGAATGTCCCTTCATGCATAAATAATCAAAATATGGCACGGAATGACCCTTCGTGCAAATATAATCAAAACATGGCACGGAGTGAACCTTCTTGCAAATATAATCAAAATATGGCACGGAATGACCCTTCGTGCAAATATAATCAAAACATGGCACGGAATGACCCTTCGTGCAAATATAATCAAAACATGGAACGGAATGACCCTTCGAGCAATATCACTCTTCCTCACCAAACAATAATCACAAGCAAACGGGGCGAGGGGATAAAAAATAATATGAAATATCCCGGCAAGGAAAAAATACAATTAAACAGCTAAATCCCGGCAAGGGAGCAACAACAATAACTTTCATATCCCGGCAAGGGAGATAATCAATATACTCAAACCATCACGGCAAGGGATTAATCATATCTCTTTCTATTTCTTTCATCGCTTACTCAATAGTCTTTTTATTGTTCGAGCCAACGCTCCAAAGAATTTACAATTCATAATTAGTCCTCATACTCTTCACATTGCATAGAGTTCATCAATTAACATGGAAGAGTCATAACAATATTAGAATAAGGACAAACAAGGACCCACAGTCATACTAGACACCGATGTATAGATACTCGTCACCATGCCTATACACCGTACTCCACATTTAGCAATTAGCAAACAACACTCAAATCCTATTCCCTCAAGCCAAAGTTAGATCAAACACTTACCTCAAATGCTCCAAACTCAACTCACTCCTTTAGAATAGCTTTACCCCTCGAATTCACCACCAAACCGCTCGAATCTAGTCACAAATTACTTGAATGTATTAACAATTGCTACTTGAATCAATTTGAATGCATGAAAATGAATTTTCCAATATTTGTTCAAAAATTCCCAAAATGCCCTCGGGCCCACATGGTGAAAACCCGAGGTTCGGACCAAAACTCGATTACCCATTCTTCCATGAACTCAGATATATAAGTCATTTTGGAATCAGACCTCGAATTGAGGTCTAAAACCCCCAACTTTAGAAACCCTAGGCTCTACCCTAAATTCCCAAATTTCCCCAATAAATCTTAGTTTTGAAGTTGAAATTATGTTTAAGGAAGTTAAGGAGTGAAGAAAATAAGTTAGAAATCACTTACAAATCATTTTGAAGAAAGAGAATCGTTTGGAAAATCGCCTCTTATGTTTTGGGTTTTGAAAAAGTGAAAAATGAATGAAAATCCCGACTTTATATACTTTACTGAAGGCTGGCGCGGACCGCACAAAAATGCATCGTGGCTGCACCGAGAAAGGAAAGAAAATGACTCTCTGAACTTACCCAGCGTGGACCGCACTGATTTGGTGCCCGGCCGCGCTGGTCGAATGGACCCACGACCAACTCTCTGAATCTCCCAGCGCGGACCACACTAATTTGGTGCGCGGCCGAGCTGGTCGACCTAAAATTTACTGGCCCTCTGAACCTAGCCATGTGGACCGCATAGAAATTTACCGCAGCCGCGCTACTTCCAGTGCGGGCCGCACAGAAAGACTGCGGCCGCGCTGGGGGCCTGCAACACCTGGACCTGCAACATCTGATACTTTTAAGTCTAAGACCTCTCGGGACCTGCTCTAACTCACCCGAGCCCTCGGGGCTCCAAACCAAACATACATATAATCTCAAAACATACTACAGACTCATCCGTGCGATCAAATCACCTGAATAACATCATGAATCATCAGTTTAGTTCTCAAAACCCATGATTTCTTTCCAAATTCCATAAAGTATCAAGTTTATGATTTCTAGCTCAAAACACGTCAAATGACGTCCAAATTTAACCAAACTTTGCAGCTATCGCTTAGACTATATATAGGACTTGTGTTGGGAGTCGGAACCAAAATACGAGTCTGACGGCACAGTCTTCTAAATAATTAACACTTTCCGATTCTTTAAATATTTTTTAGAAACCAGTTTCACATAACAATTCATTTCTCGGACTTGGGACCTCGGAATTTGATTTCGGGCACACACCCAAGTCTCATATTTTCTCTACGGACCATTCGAGACTGTCGAATCACAAGTCCGGACCTGTTTGCCCAAAACGTTGACCGGAGTCAAGCTTAATTAGTTAAAACATCAAAATTTATTATCTTTCTCACAATTTCACATTTAAACTTTCTGGCTACGCGCCTGGACTGCGCACACAAGTCGAGGAAACCCCTAAGTGAGGTTTTTCTCGGTCTCAGAAATATAGAGTGAGTAGGAATACAAGTGATGACCCTTTGGGTTGTCACATTCTCCATCTCTAAAACAATCGTTCGTCCTCGAACGGACAAAAGAAAGAAGTACCTAAGTCGGGGAAAAGATGGGGGCAATGGCTCCGCATATCAGACTCGGACTCCCAGGTCGATGCCTCAAGAGGCTGACCTCTCCACTGGACACGCACTGAAGGAAAACTCTTTGACCTCAACTGTCGAACCTGCCGGTCTAGAATGTCTACCGGCTCCTCCTCATAGGACAGATCCTTGTCCAATTGGATAGTACTGAAGTCTAACATATGGGTGGGATCGTCGTGATACCTCCAAAGCATAGACACATGGAAAACTGGATGCACGACTGATAAGCTGGGTGGCAATGAAAGTCTATAAGCCACCTCTCCCACTCGGTCAAGAATCTCAAATGGGCTAAGCTTGCCCTTATTCCCGAACCTCATCACGCCCTTCATAGGCGACACTCGGAGCAATACCCGCTCATCAACCATGAAAGCTACATCTCAGACCTTACGGTCTGCATAAGTCTTTTGCCTAGACTGAGCTGAACGAAGCCTCTCCTGAATGATCTTGACCTTATCTAAGGCCTCTTAAACTAAGTCTGTACCTAACAACAGAGCCTCTCCCGGCTCAAACCATCCCACTGGGGACCGACATCGCCTACCATACAATGCCTCATATAGAGCCATCTGAATACTGGACTGGTAACTGTTGTTGTAGGCGTACTCTGCTAAAGGTAAGAACTGGTCCCACGAGCCTCCAAAATCAATGACACAGGCTCGGAGCATATCCTCCAATAATATCTGAATAGTCCTCTCGGACTGACCGTCCGTCTGGGGGTGAAATGTTGTACTCAACTCAACATTGGTGCCCAACTCTCGTTGAACCACTCTCCAGAATCGCGAGGTAAACTGCGTGCCCCGATTCGAAATGATAGAAACTGGCACACCATGAAGGCGAACAATCTCCCGAATATAAATCTCGGCTAACCTCTCGGATGAATAGGAGACTGCCACGGGAATGAAATGTGCTGACTTGGTCAGCCTATCAACAATAACTCATATCGCATCGAACTTCTTCTGAGTCAACGGAAGTCGAGTAACGAAGTCTATGGTAATCATCTCCCACTTTCACTCGGGAAGCTCAATCCTCTGAAACAACCCACCTGGTCTCTGATGCTCATACTTAACCTGCTGACAGTTCAAACATTGAGTCACATATACGACAATATCTTTCTTCATCCTACGCCACCAATAATGCTGCCGCAAGTCCTGATACATCTTCACGATGCCCGGGAGAATAGAATACCGAGAATTATGGGCCTCTGCTAAGATCGACTCTTGAATCCCATCAACATTGGGCACACAAACTCGCCCCTGCAATCTCAATACACCATCATGATCTAAGGTCACCTTCATGTCACCTCCCCACTGCACCGTGTCTCTCAGGACACACAAATGGGGGTTATCAAACTGCCGATCACGGATACGCTCCAATAATGAAGAACAAGCGACTGTGCAAGCTAACAACCTGCTAGGCTCGAAAATGTCTAACCTCACAAATCGATTGGCCAAGGCCTGAATATCCAAAGCAAGCGGTCTCTGGCTGATAGGAATATAAGCAAGACTACCCATGCTGGCGGGCTTCCTTCTCAATGCGTCGGCCACCACGTTGGCCTTCCCCGGGTGATACAAAATAGTAACATCATAATCTTTTAACAGCTCCAACCATCTCCCTTTACTCACATTCAACTCATTCTACTTGAACAGATACTGAAGACTCTTGTGATCTGTGTACACCTTGTCACACCTCCTTTTGGCGCGCCCCCTTCCGAGGGAGTGTATAAAGGAGTTTTTTCCAATTTAAGTGACAATATTTGAAATGAGATTATTTTATTTCAGAGTCGCCACTTGGAATAAATTAAGGTGTCCCAAGTCACCGATTTATTTAGATCCCGAATCGAGGAAATTTTGACTTCCCGAATGAAGTCTGCGAACTAGAAATTCTAAGTAAGGAATTCTGTTGACCTGAGGGAAAGTGTTAGGCACCCCCGAATCCCGTGGTTCTAGCACGGTCGCTTAAACTATTATAGATGGCCAAAATATCTGATTTTTAATACATGCTTATAACCTATGTGCTTTTAATCAACTTCAAACCACTTTCATTAAATTAAAACTATACATTTAAGCCTTTAAACAGAACGGGTCTAATCTCAACCTGGACCTGGCCCCCTAACGAATATGCAAGTCGAATGTGTGCCTGGGTCATTCATTTAACTTATACCGGGTAGGACGGTTATCGAAGCTCAACAACATTTTAATTCACGCAAAACAAATGTCCGTTCGAAATTATTTCTAATTACTCTATGGAAACGATAATGAATGAGGTGATTCCGATTTTGACTAACTCTCTACCAATTAATCGAAAAGGCATTTGATTCAAATGAAAAACCTTTTTAATAGATGGCGGGCATTTATCTATCTTCTGACTTTATATATACATGTCAACTTCTCTTGTCAAAATTAGATTGGAAATATTTATTCGCGCGTGACTTATTAAATTAGGAAAATTGATTAGTGAAAGGCTACAAACTAATAAGGAGCCTAATTACCAAGTTACAAAGCTAATTCTAATGATTCATTATTGGATATGAAGCTATCTACTTGGAACTTACTGTTTTTATCTAAACCTTTATTAACACAAGCTTTGAACTAAAAAGATTCAAGTTAGTACTAATGTTGACAGAATTTACATGCTATCGAGAAGCATCAACTCAGTTTTACAGTCCATGATTTAAATCGAAACATACAACAGTCTAAATTATACAAATATACCTTACAACTAACAAATGTATATAACAGAATTAATCTAATTGTGAAATAAACAGGCAGCGATCCAGGCATGCAAACCCAATAAGCATTCTTATTCCAAACTTCAACTCAAGTCTACATCAACATGAGTTCGAAACTGTGTACCTGGAATTTCAAACAGTAGAAATGTAGAAAGAAAGATCAGTAGCAGCTCAAGCCAAACAACAGCAAACACAGCAGCAACAGATCCCAGCAAACAACTAAAGCCGCTATGAAACAGTAGTACACAACCCGAGGAACAAATTGAAATCTCAGGAAAGAAATCAACCCACAGAGAACTTGAGAACAAACCAAACAGCAATTTCCAGAAGATCTAAACAGCAAAGACCAAACCAAACGAACCAACAGAACCTTCAGTTAAATTGAAACACTCAAGTGTGGAAATAGAAACAATGAAAGGCTTCGAATTGCTTCTGATTTTAAGCAATGGAACAATGTTATAGGGGGCAGGATTGCTTAAAGACTGACTTCTAAATCTTTTAGCTAATTCTTTCAAAGCTCTCACAAATGATGGCCATAAAAACTCTTAAAGACTGATGGCTAAAAGAAACTAAAGCTGATGGTTAAGACTCCCTAAAACTGATGGTACAAGAGGTCTAAAACTGATGGTAAAAGCTCTCTAAGACTGATGGTTAAAGTTGTGTATATCAGAGTGTATATCAGCCTCTCTACTCTCTCCAAATTTGTTCCCCTCCCTTCCAGAATGTCTATGGCTTTCTTATATATCAAAACTAAACAGCCCTACAGCCTATTTTAAAATGTTTTTAGAACTGAAACACCCATACTATTACCCTGTTTTCCCACTTTGAGTTGTCTAAGCATGGTTCTATCTATTAAATAAATCCCTGAAGGCAGTAAGGGTGGAACATACTGCTGTCCAGCAGGTTCCACCAACATATCCCATTTGCATTGCACTCCTCTTGAATCTTAGTTTCTGATTTCTAACTAAGCTGACAGCTATATCCAATTCAAACCCTAATTTAAAATCAAAAACAGTTCAAGACTCAATCCAACAGCGATTCTGTACCTAAATCAATTTTAGACATTATTGCCCTATTGTTCTAAACAAACCTATATAACTAATCGACGATGTTCGTTTAATCGATTATAACACATGAATCGATAAACAACAATCGACGAATAAGTCAGTGATTCATGGTTTTGGGCAGAACAGGGAAATCAAAACTGTAAACTAACTGCCTGATGACTAAACACATAGCTCAATCAAAATACCCATTGACAAAACAAAACAGAAGGAATTTGACCAAATAAAAGGTCTACTGGAGAAGAGAACATGAAAATTTTAACCAAAAGAAAAAATCTAAGAAGATGAAATACTAATAGAAAACTGAACTAACAAATAACTAAATAAAGATAGAAGAAGAAAAGGAAATACCTTGAGAAGACAAAATCAATGGACTCGGGACCAACTCGGGCTTGAAATGTTTGAGGCCAAACGGACCTTAATCGGGGTGTTCTCTGTTGAGAACACCTAGATTAAGGTTTGTTAAACCTCAAATTCTTATTGAATTCAGTCCGAAAACCCATTTGGATTTCTAGGGTTCCTGCGGGCATTTTGGGGCTCGGAGCTTTTGGGTTGGATTCGAAGAAAACCATGCTCGGGGTTGGAACGGGGAGGTTACGGGGGTGCTGTGGTGTAAAGTTGGAGTGGTTTGGGGTAAGTCTTGTTTTCCGGCAACCTTCGATCCGATATTCGAAGGGATTGGAGGTGATTAGAGGAAAATGAAGGACGGATTCAAAGAGAGGGAGATGAGGTGGTTCAAGGGTGTTAAACTGGGAGTCATTGGCCTACCGGAACCGCCGTGAGGCGATTTTCGGTAGGCGGGGGGCGGTAGTGGACGGCGGCATTACGTCGCCTCTAAGAGAGACGAAGGAGGGGGTGAATGAATTAGGGTTTAGCATTTTTCCGATTTTTGGCCTTTGGTACATTAAAATGGGTGAATTATTGTGAGTCGTCGGATCAATTGAGATCGATGGCTAGGATCTTTTCATTAGGGGGAAACGGCATCGTTTGGTTAAGTTGGGAGACCGGGTCGAGACGGGTAACAGATCGGGTCATTTAAATGGGTAGGGTAGATGGGATCTCAACCGTTGAACTAGTGTGATCCAACGGTTCAGGGGAGACGTGACAAATACGACGTCGTTCAGACGTCGTATTGGTCAGGTCTCATTGGACCGGGCAGGGGTTCACAATTAGGCCTGGTAAAGTTTGGAAGTGTGGCGGCCCATAATCCGGTTTGCTTCCTTTTCTCTTCATTTTTTTATCTTTTAATTAATCAAACTAAAATCCTAAATCACAAAAATGCTAATTAATACTTAATTGTAAAATTGAGTCCTAAGTGCAATATATATTTTTTTCGTATTTTTAACTAATTTAAACAAATTAAGATGCACACGCAAACACGAACAAATAAGCAAAATAACAACAAATCCACAAAAATTGCAAACAAACACGAAACTGTTTTATTTTGAATTTGGGAGTGATTTTCTCGTAGGGCAAAAATCACGTGCTCACACACCTCACATGTCACACCATATAAATAATGCCTCCAAATCTTTAAGGCATGAACAATGGCCGCCAACTCTAAATCATGCACCAGATAGTTCTTCTCGTGAATTTTTAGTTGCCTCGAAGCATAGGCTATAACCTTGCCATCCTGCATCAATACTATGCCAAGTCCAATACGGGAAGCATCACAATAGACGGTATACGACCCTAAACATGTGGGCAAAATCAACACTGGTGCCGTAGTCAGAGCCTTCATGAGCTTCTGAAAGATCGCCTCGCACTCATTTGACCATCTGAACTGGGAACCTTTCTAAGTCAATCTGGTCATCGGGGCTGCGATGGATGAAAATCCCTCTACGAACCGGTGGTAATAACCTACTAACCCTAAGAAACTACAAATCTCCGTAGCTGATGTTGGTCGAGGCCAATTCTTGACTGCCTCAATCTTCTTCGGGTCCACCTGAATACCTTATGCTGATACGACATGACCCAGAAATGCAACTGAACTCAACCAGAACTCGCACTTCGAGAACTTAGCATACAACTGAATATCCTTCAGAGTCTGAAAAACCACTCTGAGGTGCTGCTTGTGCTCCTCCTGGCTGCGAGAGTACACCAGAATATCATCAATAAAGACTATCACGAACAAGTCCAAGTAAAGTCTGAACACTCGGTTCATCAACTCCATAAATGCGGCTGGGGAATTTGTCAACCCAAATGACATGACTAAAAACTCATAATGCCCGTACCGAGTGCTGAATGATGTCTTAGGGACATCAGACGCCCTAATCCTCAGCTGATGGTAGCCAGATCTCAATTCTATCTTTGAAAACACCTTTGCACCCTGAAGCTGGTCAAACAAATCATCAATCCTCGGCAGTGGGTACTTGTTCTTAAATCGTCACCTTGTTTAATTGTCGGTAATCAATGCACATCCTCATCGATCCATCCTTTTTCTTCACAAATAACACCGGCGCACCCCAAGGAGAAACACTAGGCCTAATAAAACCTTTCTCTAGCAAATCTTGCAACTGGTCCTTTAACTCCTTCAACTCTGGCGGGGCCATATGATACGGCATAAAAGAAATGGGCTGCGTGCCTAGGGCCAGATCAATACAAAAATCAATATCCCGGCAGGTCTGAAGGGAAAACCTCAGGGAACTCCCGAACAATAGGAACAGAGTCAATAGAAGGGAGTTCTGTGCTGGAGTCGCGAACATATGCCAGATAAGCTAAACACCCCTTCTCGACCATACGTCGAGCCTTAACATATGAAATAACATTGCGGGTGGCATGTCCTGGGGTCCCTCTCCACTCCAATCGGGGCAACTCTAGCAAAGCCAAGGTCACGGTCTTGGCGTGACAATCCAAGATAGCATGATATGGGGACAACCAATCCATTCCTAATATAACGTCGAAATCCACCATGTTTAAGAGCAATAAATCAACACGGGTCTCAAGACCCTCAAACATTACAACACAGGAACGATAGAATCGGTCAACCACTATAGAATCACCCACCGGTGTAGATACATAAACAGGAATACCCAAGGCATCACTCGGCATAGTCAAGTAGGGTGCAAAATAATACGACACATACATAGACCCAGGGTCAAATAGCACTGAAGCATCCCTATCACAGACCAGAATAGTACCTGTAATAACAGCATCTGAAGACTCAGCCTCTGGCCTAGTTAGCAAAGGATAACACGGGGTTGGGCCCCACTTCCCTGAACCATGTCTCTGGGATGATCGGCTACTGGCTGACCCTACCTTTGCCGGTCCGAGCTCCACCTCTATGGTCTCTACCTCCACCTCTATGATCCCTACCCCCGCCTCTAGTTGGCTGGGCGAGCATTGGATCACCTAATGCTGAATCATGGGGCGAGGACCCTGCTGTTGAAAGCTGCCCGAGGCTCGAGGGAAAAACCTGACAATGTGACTGGGGTCACCATAACAAGCCCTCGGCGGTTGCGACTGTTGACCCTGTCAACCTGAATGTCCTCCCCGAAAGCTCTGAAGTGGAGGCGCACTGATCGACTACTGATTAGAATAATGCTGCTGAGAACCACCACCGCCTGGAGTACCATGAGAAACCTGGAGTGCTGACTGAAAGGGCCTCGGTGAATGGCCTCTACCATAAGAATCCCTACCTCCAGACGAGGTACCACTGAACCTACCAGAATGACGAGGCCTCTTATCCAACATATGACCGCCTCCCTATGAAAGAGATATCTCAACTCTGCGGGCCGCATTGACCACCTACTGAAAGGAAATCTCACTACCAACTCCCATAGCCATCTGGAGACGGATCGGCTGAATCAATCCATCAATAAACCTTCGCACCCTCTCTCGCTCTGTAGGGAGTATAACAATAGCATGGCATGCCAAATCAACAAATCGAGTCTCATACTGTGTAACTGTCATGGAGCCCTACTGGAGGCGCTCGAACTACCTGCGAAGTGCCTCCCACTGAGTGACTGGGAGAAACTTCTCCAAAAACAACTCCGCGAACTGATCCCATGTCAATGCTAGAGACCGTGCTAGTCTAGATAGGCAATAGTCCCTCCACCAAGTCTTGGCGGATCCTGCAAGCCGAAAGGCGGCAAAATCGACCCCATTAGTCTCCACAATACCCATGGTCCTAAGGATCTCATGGCAGCTAAATAAGAAATCATGTGGATCCTCTGATGAAGCACTGCTGAATGTGGTGGTGAAGAGCTTGGAGAACCGATCAAGTCTCCACAAAGTATCCGAAGACATATCCGCTCCATCGCTAGCCTGAGCTACAATACCTGGCTGAGCTGTCATAGCTGGCTGAACCACTACGACATGAGACTGGGGAGCTACCTGCTCCGGAGTACGTGTAGCAGGAGTCTGAACCCCTCCTCCAGCCTGAGAAGTGGCTGGTGCTACTGGCAGCAAACCCGCTCTAGTAACACTCTCCATAAAGCCTGCCAATCTGACTAAAGCGTCATGAAGATCTGGGGTGACCATGACCCCTCCTGGGACCTGAGCTGGGCCCACCGGATCTACTGGGGCTGGAACCTTCTCATCATAGTCAATATGGGGCTCCGCCTCAGGGACTGCTTCCCGGGGCTGAGCTCTGCTCCTGCCTCGGTCTCTGGCATGGCCTCGACCTCTACCCCTCGCAGGAGCTGCTGTTGGGGGCTCGGGCTGCTGCGCGGTAGAAGATGAAGCACGTGTTCTCGCCATCTGCGAAAGAACAGAGTGGAAAGACAATCAGTATTTGAGAAACAGAATCGCACGACAAGAAAGAACAAAAGTAAAACTTTTCCTAACTCCGTAGCCTCTGGGGGATAAATAGAGACGTCTCCGTACTGATCCCTCAGACTCTACCAAGTTTGTCCGTGAGTAGTGAGACCTATGTAACCTAGAGCTCTGATACCAACTTGTCACGACCCAGATTTCTCCCCCTCGGGATTCGTGATGGCGCCTACTGATGGGAGCTAGGCAAGCCAATTATCAATTACCTCTTTTAGCAAGCATCGACAAAATTAACAATAACAAAGCATTTTATAAATAAAGCAGAAGTCTTAAATATAATTAAACTAGAACAAAATACGGAAACACCACTTCAACCTCTACCCAAGACTGGAGTCACTAACTCACGAACGTCTATAGAGTACTACATACAAAGTCTGAACAAAGAACGATACTGTTTGTTTCGATACAAGTGATAACAAACTGAATAAAACAGGAAGGAACTCCGGCCTGCGGACGTCGGCTAGGCTACCTCAAAAGTTCCTGGACTGAAGACAGCTCTCGATCAGTATACTGCTGTTGTGGTCCAAAAGTTGTTCCGGTACCGTGATTTGTGCAAAAGAGCACAGAAGTGTAGCATCAGCACAACCGACCATGTCACACCTCTTTTTGACGGTGCTTACACCCCGGCGAAAGGGATATAAACATAAAAAGAGTTTTTCCAATTAAAGGACGGTCGGAACGGGATTAGTTGTTTAAATTTTCAGAGTCGCCACTTGAGAATATAATGGTGTCTCAAGTCACCGATTTAATCCCGAACCGAGGAAGGTTTGACTCTGTTACAGTCTGCGAACTAGAAATCCTAGGTAAGGAATTCTATTAATCCGGGAGAAGGTGTTAGGCATTCCCGAATTCCGTGGTTCTAGCACGGTCGCTTTAACTGTTGTATTTTTGATTTTATCTGATTTTATTACATGCTAATTTTTGTGCTTTTATTTATAAACTTTTAATTATTATTTATTTGATAGACTTGCGACATTGTGAAAGTATGTTTTTGACCACGTTGCCATCAAGGCACCCGTTTTCGTTAACGCACTTAGACTTTGTCGAGATTTGGATTTGGGTTGCAATCAATGCACACCCGTATTTGAGGAAATAATTTTAATTCGTGCCTAAAGGCTCTATTGTAGAGATATTTGGGAAAGGCCATTGAAATTTGCTAAAATAGCCATTCCAAATTCTAATTGTTTTTAATAGTTAATTATTGAGGGCCCCGCAATTATTTTTGGTTTAGCGAGGCTCATCTCCAAATTTAGCCTTTTAATTATTATCGGTTTATTTTAAGAATTACGACGTCATGAAAATGTATTTTTAATCTCGTTACCACCAGGATACACGTGATTTTCAACACATTTCGATTTCGCCAGGATTTAGATTTGGGTTGCAATCAATGCACACCCGAATTTTAAGGAAGTAATTTGATTAGAATCGTGCCTAAGAAAAAGCTAAAATGTTATTGACTTTTGGGAAGGCCATGAAATTTACTAAAGGCTTGTCCCGAATCTAAATTAATTCTTAATTATTCGAGGGTCCCGCGATCGTTTCTATTTGGCGCAACACACCTCGATTATTCTAATAAATGAACTACGAATATCCATATTTAAATCTAACTTGAAATTAAGTATCACAACTACGTCACGGGAACCGTAACCGTAGCTATGAAAATCATTTAATTAAACGTGCCCAGGGATTCGTCTACCCGGGTGAAACAATGAAACAACTTCTTTTGGTAATAGCTTATCGAGATTGGTTATATCAAAGACTGAAGCGCAAGAAAATTCTCGTAACACCCAATAACTCCATGAACCCCAAATACGAATTAATACTATTATTCTAATACCAAGCCTATAAATGAATTGCTAATAACCGGAGAATTATCAGAATAAGACATGTGATCTTCTATCTTTAGCTTTTGATTTTAATTTCACAAAATGGGGATACAAGCCACGCCGAACGTAAGCATTTCAATTATTACCATTATCTATGAGCAATAACGAAATATAGCAACACTGGCTAAATTTAACTTCTTCATATAAGAATAGCAAAGTTTGAAGCTCCAGAAATAAAACTAGAGAATATTCATAAAAAATACCAATTTCATAAGCTACATGGTAATATTTGAGAGAGGATCGAATAACTGTAAAACACTATAAAAGCAGATTTGAAATCGACAAAGCACATTACTACTGATTGAGAATCCATCAATCTCATTTTTACCTATTTATTAAACGATAACTGAATTCTAACCTCTAAAGAAACAAAAATAGCTGAAAGTGGAATGTTGATTTTGAAGAAAACATGATCAATTTATTTTACAAAAAAATTAACTCACAAAAGAGTTTGATGGAAAAATTTATTCAAACAATCTCATTCCCTGTATGCATGTTATTTTAAATTAACTGACTCAATGTTTATAGACTCAGATAGCATTTATATTTTTTGAAACAAAATAACTCAGGCACTTAACCTTCGAAGCAACCCAGGCCAACTTCCCTTCTCTTGGCACGATTTTACATACTTCAACAGCAAGAGCATTCAACTATTATATTGTATGAACATAACAATAAATGCAGTATAATAACACGAGAAGAAAACTCTATGACCTATTACTGATACGACCCTATGTGTCATCCCTCAGACCCCCTTGGACATCCAAACTACATTCACGTTAAATTAACCAAATGAAATCTGAATATATAACAATATGACAGTTTAACATTAACCACAATTATCTGAGAATCAAAATTAGAAGGACATTGCTATGTAAATGAACATAATACAATTATTGATCCAATTATTGAGTCAAATAGCTAGGCATGTAAACTTTATGATTAAATGAAGGAAGCAGAAGAACTTGCAAACAAACAAGCAAATTAGATGTACTACTTCAAACTCTCAATTTCTATTCCTTAACATCATAACCAGCAAGTTAGAAGTTTTGTACCTGGAAATGTAGATTGAAAATGAAAAGGAAGGTGAATACGTTAGTCAACAGCAACAGCAATCAACACTGACTCTAGCTTCAATTTGGAAAATTTTAAGCAGATGGATGGAATAGTATTTCCAGCCTGTTATGCTCTGTTCCCTCTTTTTATGTATATTAACTCTAAGCTTTCATCTAACAGCAATGATACTTTCCGAAAAAAAAACTATTTCCCTCACTCTTTTTCGAAACTGTCTCTCTCTAAATTTTTTCTAGTGAATTTTTTTCGTTCGAATCCTCTTTTACAGGCATTCTGCATGCCAATATATAGGTAACTCCCTGAGGGCTCTTCACTATTTTAAAATTATTTTTAAGTCCCCCTGTTAATTCCCCATCTAGTCCTTCCCTGGTAAATTTTATATTCACCTAAATCCCTTGTTTTTACTGATTGTTATAACAAACTAGTTCTAGAACAATCCCTACCCCTACTAATTCCTCTAATACCCCTTCCCTGTCTTTACAATTACCAACGGTTCATTAAACATACCACTTCCTATTCCCAGACTGCCCTTCTATCATTTGCATTTTACCAGTTTGTTCACCCTGATAATTTTCCCTCTAATATCGAATTCAAACTATTCTAACTTTTCAGCTATAACCAAACGATACACAATGTCTCAAATAGCCATTCAAACTTCAGTTTTAATAATTGACTTCACTTAAACTAAAAGCATACTGAAAACTATTTCTAATACTGGTTTTATCTTAAAAAGATCCTATAATTCTTTAAAGAAAGGGGATGAAGCAGAGAGATAAAAAATAATAAAGAAAATAGAATTCAAGAAACTTAAACAAGAAATTCTTACCATTTTTGGCCTCGAACTGCATCCTTTAATGGAATCCAGGAGATTCTTGATCCGAAACATACCTAGCCGTGTGTTTTCCGGAGGAACACACGCGGCTAAGTATGCTTGGATCAGGAATCCCAAAGATTGGACAAAGTTTTTTGGACAGAAACTTTGAGCTAAAATTCGAGTGGTTCTGGCTATATTTGAGCCAAGAAACCACTGGATATAGATAGAGGAGGGCTAGGTGCATCTATGGTGTTATTTTGGTTGAGTTTGGCTCACTTTGTGTTCGCCGGAATAGGGTTCCGGCGACACAAAATGTGATATTCGAGACGACTCAGAGATATTCGAAAGAAGCGGTTGGTATGGGTGGAACGGGGAAGGCGAGGGCTACCTATGGTGTTAAATTGGGGCTTGTTGGTATAAGTTGTGTCTCCCGCCGGCGAGACAGTCCGGCGGGAGTTCATACGAGGAAGATGAGTGTTTGAAGAGTTCTGTCTCTTGAAGCTATAGATACACACTATATACATGTATTATATCTCTTTAGTCCCCAACCGTTGGATGATGGGATATAGACGGTCGAGATTACTTAGCCCCTAGCGACGTCGTTTCAATTAAATTATGTCCAGCCTCGTCCGTTTGATCAAGTGAGACGAACGGCTATGATCAAATGACTCCAAACGACGTCGTTTTATTTAATTGAGGACCGCTTCATTTGATCCGTTGATCAGCTGGATCAACGGTCCAGATCCGTTGAACTTAAAACGGTGTCGTTTGGTTGTATCAGGGGATGGGCGGACTGGGCTAGGATTTTTGGGCCTGGTCTGGTTCTGGTATTGATATATCTATATCAGATTTGGCCCAAATGTGTATTTTTAGTTTTGCTCTTGTTTTGTATATTGTATTGTTATTATTTTTATTTTTGTATTTTCTATTTTATATTTATTTTATTATTTTCTGAAGTAATTTATTTGTTTATTTCATCCTATTATATTTTTATATTTTTATATTTAATTTTCCTATTATTTGTTCTACCATTTTTGATGTTTTCCTAATTAATTCCCTTTTATTTATTTTTACTTTTGGAATTCTTTACTTGGGGTAAAAATCACGTGCTCACAGACCCTATGTACTGGTAAGTGTCTGGCCTAACCCCGGCGAAGTAGTGACGAGGCTATACAGGACTACCAAACCAACCTGTGCAGTTCAATATATATATGTGCGACAAAAAGGAAAGAATACAGAAATTAAACAGTTAAGAGGGAGGGAAGCATACTATGGGGAAGTACAGTCCGGATATAAATTCAACAGTTTAAGTAAGAAATAGGGCAATAACAATAATTAATGAGAACATGAAATAAACAGTTGCACGGCATCAACCTTCGTGCTTTTACCGTCATTCTCACCAAAAGCAATCAAATAAAGTGCACAGCATCACCCTTCGTGCTTTCCATCACATAACTCTCATATCATGGCACAGAATGATCCTTCGTGCAATTATAATCAAATTAGTGCACGGAATGTCCCTTCGTGCATAAATAATCAAAACATGGCATGGAATGACCCTTCATGCAAATATAATCAAAATATGGCACGGAATGACCCCTCGTGCAAATATAATCAAAACATGGCACGGAATGACCTTTCATGAAAATATAATCAAAATATGGCACAGAATGACCCTTCGTACAAATATAATCAAAACATGGCATGGAATGACCCTTCGTGCTAATATAATCAAAACATGGCATGGAATGACCCTTCGTGCAATATCACTCTTCCTCACCCAAACAATAATTACAACCAAATGGGGAAAGGGGACAAACAAATAATATGAAATGTCCCGACAAGGGAAAAACAAAATTAAACAGCTAAATCCTGGCAAGGGAGCAACAACAATAACTTTCATATCCCGGCAAGGGAGATAATCAATATACTCAAACCATCCCGGCAAGGGATTAATCATATCTCTTTCTATTTCTTTCATCTCTTACTCAATAGTCTTTTTATCGTTCCAGCCAATGCTCCAAAGAATTTACAATTCATAATTAGTCCTCATACTCATCACATTGCATAGAGTTCATCAAATAACATGGAAGAGTCATAAAAATATCAGAATAAGGACAAACAAGGACCCACTATCATACTAGACACCGGTGTATAGATACTCATCACCGTGCCTATACACCATACTCCACATATATCAATTAGCAAACAACACTCAAATCCTATTCCCTCAAGCCAAAGCTAGATCAAACACTTTCCTCGAATGCTCCAAACTCAACTCACTCCTTTAGAATAGCTTTACCCCCTTAAATTCACCACCAAACCACTCGAATCTAGTCACAAATTACTTGAATGTATTAACAATTGCTACTTTAATCAATTTGAATGCATGAAAATGAATTTTCCAAAGTTTGTTCAAAAATTCCCAAAATGCCCTCAGACCCACGTAGTCAAAACCCGAGGTTCAAACCAAAACCTGATTACCTATTCTCCTATGAACTCGGATATATAAGTTATTTTGGAATCGGACCTCGAATTGAGGTCTAAAACCCCCAATTTTAGAAACCCTAGACTCTACCTAAATTCCTAAATTTCCCCAATAAATCTTAGTTTTGAAGTTGAAATTATGTTTAAGGATGTTAAGGAGTGAAGAAAATAAGTTAGAAATCACTTACCAATCGTTTTGAAGAAAGAGAATCGTTTGGAAAATCGCCTCTTATGTTTTGGGTTTTGAAAAAGTGAAAAATGACTGAAAATCCCAACTTTATATACTTTACTGAAGGCTGGCGTGGACCGCACAAAAATGCACTGCGGCCGCACCCAGAAAGGGAAGAAATTGACTCTCTGAACTTACCCAGCGCGGACCGCACTGATTTAGTGCGCGGCCGCGCTGGTCGAATGGACCCACGACTAACTCTCTGAATCTCCCAGCACGGACCGCACTGATTTGGTGCGCGGCCGTGCTGGTCGACCTGAAATTTACTGGCCCTCTGAACCTAGCCACGCGGACCTCGCAGAAATGTACCGCGGCCGTGCGGCTTCCAGCGCGGACCGCGCGGAAATGACCGCGGCCACGCTAGGGGCTTGCAACATATGATACTTTTAAGTCTAAGACCTCTCGGGACCTACTCAAAACTCACCCGAGCCCTCGGGGCTCCAAACCAAACACACATATAATCTCAAAACATACTACGGACTCATCTGTGTGAGCAAATCGCCTGAATAACATCATGAATCATCAGTTTGGGTCTCAAAACCCATAATTTCTTTCAAAATTCCATAATGCACCAAGTTTATGATTTCTAGCTCAAAACACGTCAAATGACGTCCAAATTTAACCAAACTTTGCAGATATCGCTTAGACCATATATAGGACTTGTGCCGGGCGTCAGAACTAAAATACGAGCCCGACGGCATAGTCTTCTAAACAATTAACACTTTCCGATTCTTTAAATATTTTTCAAAAACCAGTTTCACGTAACAATTCATTTCTCGGACATGGGACCTCGAAATTTGATTCCGGGCACACACCCAAGTCTCATATTTTCTCTACGGACCCTCCGATACTGTCGAATCACGAGTCCGGGTCCGTTTGCCCAAAACGTTGACCGGAGTCAAGCTTAATTAGTTAAAACATCAAAATTTATTATCTTTCTCACAATTTCACATTTAAACTTTTCGGCTACGTGCCCGGACTGCTCACACAAGTCGAGGAAACCCCCAAGTGAGGTTTTTCACGGCCTCAGAAATATAGAGTGAGTAGGAATACAGGTGATGACCCTTTGGGTCGTCACATGCTAACTGGGATTTATGGTGTATTGGGTGTGTCTATATTTTAGTTGTAGGTACTATTATATAGGGGTAGGGATTATGTTTATATTTTGTGTATTTTGCCAATTATTCCCTAGGACTTTTTGTGTTAAGTCCTTAGGTTTTTTTATTTATTTTTTGTTCCAAAGAATAATCTAGAAGGGTCCCTAGGATTATCTCAATGGGTATTGGGTATTGATTTTTAGAAATGGGCTAGAAACTTGGGCCTTTATAACTAGCTATGTTAAAAATTAGCTTAATTAACTAAAAGTATTATAAAAAATATTAATTAGCCCTACCTAAATAAAAATACTTATTAAAGAAAAAAGACTAACCGTTAAAATAAAACTATTTTTGTATTTTTTTTTCTCTCAAGGTTAAAATGACTATAAAATATTAAATGAACTTATTATTTTTTTTTTAATTTTCTTGTAATAGAATAAAGTAAAATAGTAAAAATTAGTTAAAATAACGCTATTAGGCCTAAATTAATATTTACATGCTAAAATATAAAAGATTTTGGGAAGGGTAAAAAATCACATGTCTACAAACTCTATCATGCTTACAGTTCTTTGGGTATTGTAAAAACGATTAAGGACTTCCTTCTCAAATTGCTCCCAGCTATCAATGGACTCGGGCTCCAAGTCAATATACCAGTCAAATGTGTTCCCTTTCAGAGAACGAACAAATTATTTTACCAAAAGGTCAACATGCGTCCTAGCATTGCTACAAGTCTCGACAAAGTGGGCAATATGTTGCCTTGGGTTCCCTTTGCCATCAAATTGATGCAGCTTTGGTGGTTGATAATTGTTGCGCATAGTTAAACAATCAATCCTCTTAGTATAAGGCTTAAGAGTAGTACAACGAACTTTGTGATGGTCCGTCATATTGAGCTCTGATGGTGTTTGTTATCATGTCTTGCAAGTATTGTACAGCTAACGCCACAACTGAAGTAGATTGCTTTTCCTTTTGAATGTTTAACTTTAGAAATGATTCCTCAACAATTGTTTTCTGGGAGGTGAAGACAGGTGAACAAGGAGGGACATGGCTCGACTCTCCAGGTGCATAGGCCTATAATTTGTTCATGAGTTGAGCGATTTGAAGGTCTTTGTCTTCAACAGATTTCTTCAAGACCTCTATAGTCTGTTCCATCATGGCAAAATTTTCGTCCATGTTAGTTTCTTCAGTCATCAAGGCATTGAATTTTGTCGAAACTGAAGAATCCAACAAATCCTCAAATCCACCAAGTTTTGAGGCTGTTTGAGAAAGTTCGTCAAACATCGATAATGATGTGTTGCCCCTAGAGATTGCGGTTGCAAACGTCATATGAGATCTACTTTTCTTTGCTATATCAAAGGAGGCGAAGTATTCGGATCTATCCAAGCCACTAGCCTTGAACTTGCTTTGAGTGATTGGGCCAGCATGACTAAGCTCAGCGGATGCGGCAATAGTAGCATCTTTGCATGAAATATCACACTTGCGGAAGGCCATTGTAGTAGTAGATCTGAAGTTTTTAGTTTTCAACTTGTAAGAAGGAGAGATGAAGGGAAGAATTGGTCCCATTGGGCGTGCCAAAATTTGTTCGCAACAAATTTTCGTATGACAAAAAATAATATAAAGAAAAAGAAATTTTATAGATAAATATTCGTGAGTACAATTCTTTGTATCTCTTGATTATCCTCTATGAAATTCTTCGTTATTTGAGGGCTTAAGAAGCGTCTTTCTCGAATGTAGGATGATGCAGACCTCCTTATGATGTATTTAATTGCCAAGAACCTCGAGCAGCACTTTGTTATTACGGGTTGATCTCCGGGAAGAACTCCGTTGATCACTCATTTGTCGAAGAACTCAGAACTTGATGATTGATCTATCTGTTTGTGGATACTTTCACCAACTGTGGAGTGTTCTTCTCCAACTTTGAATATTCCCTGAGAGTTATGTAACCCCACTATTTATAGTTGTAGAGAGTGGACAGTCTAGTTATATATGAACTCTCTTGCTTGATTCTGATTGGCTCATGCCATTTTAGCCACTTGGCGACTTGTGGTTGGTTCTTGATTTTTGACTTGGATTGCCACTTCATTTAACATGTGGCGTCACCTAATTGGCCTAGAGTTTGACTAGATATGCCATATCACATGGCATGAGTCTGGGCCTTAAGATGAAATGGACTTTGGGCCAGAAAATAAAAAAAGGACTAATTTAACTTGTAAAACTCATATTAATTATTTAACCCAATTGAATTTAATCCAAATTTGTATGGATTAAACCCAATAAATTTTATATGTCTACAGGAAGAAAAAGAAGAAGAAGAAGAAGAATAAAAAGAAGGCGAAGAAGAAAAAGAGGAAGACGAAGAAGAAGAAGGAAGAAGAAGATGATGAAGAAGAAGAGAAAGAAGAAGAAGGAAGAGAAAGATGAAGAAGAAGAGGAGGAGGACGAGGAAGAGGAAGGGGAAGAAGAAGATGAAGAAGAGGAGGAAGAAGAAGAGGAAGAGGAAGAAGAGGAGGAGGAGGAAGACGAAGAACAGAAAGAAGAAGAAGACGATTGTATGGATTAAACCCAACAGATTTTATGTCTACAGGAAGAAGAAGAAGAAGAAGAAGAAGAAGAAGAAGAAGACGAGGAAGAAGAAGAAGAAGAGGAAGATGATGAGGAAGAAGAGGAAGAAGAAGAAGAAGAGGAGGAGGAGGATGAGGAGGAAGAAGAAGAAGAAGAAGAAGAAGAAGAAGAAGAAGAAGAAGAAGAAGAAGAAGAAGAAGAAGAAGAAGAAGAGGAGGAGAAGGAAGAAGAAGAAGAAGAAGAAGAATAAAAAGAGGAAGAAAAAGAGGAAGAGGAGGAAGAAGAGGAGGATGAGGAGGAGGAGGAGGAAGAAGAAGAAGAGGAAGAAGAAGAAGAGGAGTAAGAAGAAGAGGAAGAGGAAGAAGAAGAGGAAGAGGAGGAGGAGGAGGAGGAAGAAAGAGGAAGAAGAGGAAAAAGAAGAGGAGGAGGAGGAGGAGGAAGAAGAAGAGGAAGAAAATGAGGAAGAAGAGGAGGGAGAAGAAGAAGAGAAAGGAAGAGGAAGAGGAAGATGAAGAAGAGGAAGAAGAAGAAGAGGAGGTAGACGAGGAGGAGGAGGAGGAAGAAGAGGAGGAAGAAGAAGAAGAAGAAGAATAAGAAGAAGAAGAAGAAGAAGAAGAAGAAGATGAGGAGGAGGAGAAGGAGGAAGAGGAGGAAGAAAGAGGAAGAGGAGGAAGAAAGAGGAAGAAGAAGAGGAAGATGAGGAAGTAGAGGAGGAGGAAGAAGAAGAAGAGGATGAAGAAGAAGAGGAAGAAGAAGAAAAAGAGTAAGAGGAAGAGGAGGAAGAAAGAGGTAGAGGAGGAGGAAGAAGAGGAAGAGCAGGAAAAAGAGGAGGAAGGAGAAGAGAAGGAGGAGGAAGAAGAAGAAGAGGAGGAAGAAGACGAAGAAGAAGAGGAAGAAGAAGAAGAAGAGGGGGAAGACGAGGACGAGGAGAAGGAGGAGGGGGAGGAAGAAGAGGAGGAGGAGGAGGAAAAAGAGGAAGAAAAGGAGGAAGAAAGGATCGCATAGGGGATCTGAAATTGTCAAAATTAGGGTATATGTTAAATAATTTTAAAAATATGGGTATAGGTTAAATGGGGGCGATCAAATAGGGCGCCCCATGCAATTTTTACGTAAACTATGACCGTCCTAGTTTTTTGGATATAAGCCACCTTTGGAAGGAATGCTTTACCCTAAGTGAAATTTTCAGCGAAATTAGTTGGGCATCAAAGCGAGTATCAAACATCTAGTGAAAACAAAAAGAAAGAAATTCCTAACTTTTTAAGACTAATAGCATGTCAAAAAATACATTTTTCTCCCGTATTTTTTTCTCAAAGTTAAGGTGTTTGACCAAGCTTTTAGAAGGAAAAAAAAATATTTTTTGACTAGAAGCAAAACAGTTTTTGAAAACTAGAAAAAGTAACATCTTCCCAAAAATACTTTTTTGAATTCTGTTTTTGGTAGAAATATACACTTAAAAGCACTTTTTAAAAGTTTGGCTGAACATTAATTACTGTTCAAATGTGCTTTTCAAATAGATTAACTAAACACAAAAGGCTTCTCCACAAAAGTGCTTTCTAAAAAAATTATTTAGTTAAAAGTATTTTTTTTTTTAGAAAAATATTTTTCAAAATTAGCTTATTTTAGAAGCACGACCAAAGAGGTTATAAGACAAGGACATAATGGAAGAGGGAAACAGTGTGTCATACTCATTTTGTTTACTTTTACTTGTCCATTATGAACTTTGCACACCCTTTAAAAAATAATAAATGAAGTATATATTTTACCATGCTACCCATATTAATTGACGCATATTGTTAATGAATTTGAAAAAATAATTTAAAATGAGTAATTAATATTGTTGGTATAACAGAAAATAAATTATCTTCTCTTAATATGTTAAAAGTGACAGGAAAAAATGATAATCTATTTTTAGAATACCGAACAAGTAAAAGTGAACAGGGGAGTATAATTTACATGCAATTATGTCCATTATTTCATTCTAACCATGACCTTATTTGCCTATCTAGAAGAGTCAGAATAACCAAAAGGGTACTAATTAAGAAGTTTCTTGTTTGTTAAATCTCAAATACTAATTAAGAGTGTTAATGAGGTAATAGTTCAAAAGAGAGCGAAATGATATTTTAGACAGATAATTTTATGGTTAAAAATATTAAGTATCAGCTCAACGGGTGTACAAAATTCTTAAAAGACAAAGAGAATCGTACGAAAATATCCAAAATAAGCTCAAATTTACTGACCTCTAGTAATTAATTATAAATTTACGAAAACTAGCTAAACACATATAAAAATTGAAAATTCAAATAAATAAGAATTATTTATCATTAAAAAAAGCTTGGTTAATGTACCCATTTATTTAACTTGCAATTTTCTCTCTCTAAGCTCTTGGCGCACGTTATGCTAACATACGTCGTCTGAGAAATAGCCATGGCAAGAAATGAGGACGACCTAAACGAGAGCCACTCGTGACGGTCAGCGAATCCATCAGTGCAATAGTAATTGCAGATACCCTAGCTAAGGGATCCATTCAGCAAGTAACAACACCAATCAGACACCAGTTTCAGCCTAATTCTCAGAAATTAGCTCACCTAGTAACACTAAGGGACCAGTGAAAAGGATAGATCTTAGTGCAGTGCAGATGAATGTGTCTTCATCTTCATGTGAAGGCACCCCAGTAAGTACAGCTATGGAGATTACGAAGGAAAGGGAGAAAGTAGCAGCAGTTGAGCTGAATGTCAATGGAACAGTAACAACCGAGCTAAAGGACGAGAGAAAACCACATGCACTAGCACCGGAGAAGGAGAAAACATGGGCAAATTTGTTCGCAGGAAAAAGATCCTCAGAAAATGGTATGGTATTATCATATATCCCACCGGAAATTATTGATGTTAATATTGTGGTAAAAGTAGATAAGGAAGAAGTTGAGGCTCAAAATAAAAAAGGGGAGTGTGCCCTAATTATTTACATAATTGGGGATACACCAAGGTACAAATTCATGGAGAAATATATAGTTCATGCTTGGATAGAGTGAGTATTCCAAATCTGTATTTGCATGAATAAGGATACTACATAGCAAAGTTTGATACAATAGGGATTTGAAAGGCATACTCTATGGAGGGCCATATACTATTAATGGAAGACCAATGATATTGAAACAGTGGACTCCAGATTTTGACATTAAGATAGAGTTTCTGATGGAGATTCCTTTGTGGATCACCTTTCCTAATTTTGCCTATGAGCTACGGGGTTAACAAGACACTAAGTAAACTAGCAAGTGCTATTGGGAAACCACTCTTTGCTGATAAATGTACCACTAAACAAACATGTATCTCATATGTGGAAGCTCATGTGACAAAAAAACTTCCAACAGAACTGACATAGCAAGAACCATCAGGGATAATGATCCAATGGCGGAGTATGAATGGAAACTTCAATATTTTATGGACTGCATGAAGATAGGACATGACTGCACATTAGAGAAGAAAGTGAATAAAGAAGATCAGTACAGAGGAAGATAGAAGCAGAGGAAAATTACCACAAGGTGGAAAGTTAAAGGACAAGAGCAACAACAACAAATAGAGCAAAATGAGGGGACAAGTAAATCAATGAAACATGATAATGATAATGCAGCTACAGTTAATGAAAGCTCTGGAAATCCAAGGGTAACAAAGGATAAAGGGAAAGCAAAAGAAACACAGAGTAATGACCAAGCAGACGAGTGGCTAGTCCTGGCTAGCAATAGCATAATGTCGCTAGGAACTACAACAATAACTACAGAAAATGGCTTTCAGATACTGCAACAAGAAGAGGAGAGAATGGAGGAAACTAGACCACCTGATTGGGGAGGTGGAATAATCATTCACCAATGACTTGGCTAATTTGGAATATTAGGGGATTGAATAATAAGTATAAACAAAAAGAAATAAAGCAGTACATAAAGGATAAACATATCAAGTTGGCTGGTGTCACACCTCCTTTTTACAACTACACCCTGTAAAGGACATAATAAAGGAGTTTTTCCAATTAAAGGACAGTCGGAACGGGATTATTTATTTATTTATTCAGAGTCGCCACTTGAAAGATTAATGTTGTCCCAAGTCACTGGTTGAATCCCGAACCGAGGAAATATGACTCTATTAACAGTCCGCGAACCAGAAATTAAGATAAGGAATTCTGTTAACCCGGGAGAAGGTGTTAGGCATTCCCGGATTCCGTGGTTCTAGCACGGTCGCTCAACTGTTGTATTTGATTTTACCTGATTTCCATATATATTTTACTTTTATGTGCCTTTTATTAATAACCCGCTTTTATTGTTAAATTTTTACAAGAATTGCAACATCGCGAAAATGTATCTCGAACCACGTCGTACCAGTACGCCCGTGGCTTTTAACACACTTCGACTTCGTTGAGATTTGGATTTGGGTCACATAAATGTGCACCCGTATTTAGGAAAGTAATATCATTAACATACGCGCCTAAATCAACTACGTATTTATTAATTTTGGGGAAGGCCGTGAGATTTGCTAAACGGTCTTCCCGATTTCTAGTATTTTTGTATAGTAATTATTGAGGGCCCCGCAATTATGTATTCTGATTTGGCGAGGTTCGTCTCATCATTTTTATTTAAAGGACAATTCTAAGAGGTCTAAAAATTCTTCGGTGATTTTTACTTCTCACTTTAATTTCTTTACGCGTGACAGGGAAGGCCAACTTTCACGTGAATTTGGGCCTAAGGATGCGAAACAGTCCAATATCAATAGTTGTCAATCCCTTGACAGGAGGTCCAATTTGAATTCTCTCCTAGTTGCTTAACATCATCACGTTCAAGTTTGGGCAGAAATATTCGGAAGCTTCAATTCTTAGGACCAATTCGATACCTAACTATATTGGACATTTTGAATTCTTAGGGCAAGAAAATGGTGTAGCGTACAGTAAATTAGCATTTTCAGAATTATTAAATCGGATGACAGCATTTTTTAGCTTGGTTACTTAGAGTAATTTCCAGTTCAACTTGCAATGCATATCATTTTAATGAAAACAAAATCAATCAAATTATACTGAAACATTATTGAATGATATTATACAATCCTAATACTACAGCTAACACCAAATGAGACATTGTGAACTCACTAGTTCTAACACTCCTAATTAGTCCAAGTTATACAAATTACGGCAAGTTAAAACTATTCAAATCTTAATATCCCTATAACATATTTAGTATTGCCTAACATTCAATCTCTGTGGATCTAATCTAAAACCGATGTATTTCAAATAGACATATTACCAAACTAATCTATCACAATAGTAACAACTCTAAAAATTCTATAGGAGCAAAAGTTCTGCTTCTAACGGTCCTCTTACACAACTATACAAAATAAAGGACGAATAGCAAATTTAAAACGACAAGTAGTCTATTGTAAAAAAAACTCCAGCAAATTTCATTGCACAATGGCGTGAATACAGTAACTTCAAACTTCAAACTGTCAAGAGATAAAATTGTACCTGGAAATTGACACAAGTAGAAGAAATGGAAGTCAGCCACAATACAGTAACAACAACAAATAATTTCCACAGCTATCAGTTAACCATCAACCAAGGAATAGGTTTGAAATCCAACAAAGTTCGAAACTCAGCAGATTCCAACCACAATAGTGTATTTGAACCCTAAAACACTTAAATTCATATTGTATAACATCTGATCCACAAATCCCAAAGATTGAGTCTTAACAATTGAAATTCTGTTGAAAATCTAATGAAACAGTGTTGACTTTTTGGTCTCTACTGATTTCAGGTTGTGTTTGGACTTAGAAGGAGCTCAGACCTTAGAAGGAGAAAATTTGAATCTGAAAATCTCAATTTTCAGATCTGGAGCCTACCCGATTTGTTTTTGAGAATTTTTGTAGAGCTAAACTTGAATTTAAGCTAGAAAACCTCTGAAATTTTTAGCAATCAATAATCGAACCAAATCCTAGCTAAAAAAATCAATAAAACAGTAATTTTGTTGGTTTTCTACTGATCTTTTGATTGTTTTTTTTTGGATTTTTTTACATGAATTCAGATTGTAAAAGGAAAAATTGTGATCTGAAAAAACTTAATTTCAGATCTGGAACTGACCTATATTTTTGGGGAATTTCTAGGGTTTCAGAACTTGTGAATTAAGGCATATCAATGCCTCTTTATAGAAAACTTTAGGATGTATTTCAGATTTTAGTTGTTTGCTCATTAGTCCCTCTTTATTTCTTTTTAAACCTCTAATTTCTAACTTGTTGCACAAGTAAGTGCAATTATTTACTTAAGATGTACACTACAACCCACTCTACAAGGTTCTATTTTCTTAAAATCCCTGTTATACCCCTACTTTCTTTTAACATTTACCATTTTTTATTAAACTACCATTTTCCCTTCCCAAAACTACCCTTGAGGTTCTTTGAAATTGCTATTAACCCAATTTATATACCCAAAATGCCCCCACTTCCTTTGACCAATTACTGCTAACCCTTACCTCTTTTCTTCTTCTTTATTTTTATTATTGTAGACTAACTATGATTACTAACCTTAAACAGCTATAACCAAAATAATACCAACAATCTAATATTCAATCCAACTAATATTAATTACATACTAATTATACTAATGGGTTATCAGGAATCATCGCGGAATTAATAGAAACTTCATGAAACAAAATCAGAAAAATTAACCAATAATTATCAAAACAGGATCATAAACTCATAGTAATTAATGCCAACCTATTATGAATTAAGCCAATCAAAATATGAGAAACCCTAATCTATATTTAAACTATCCAAAATCTGTAAATGTATGAACGAACTGACCATATAATTCCCGGTTACCACAATCTTATAAACGAATTCTAAAACTAACAAACAGAGATTAAGAAGAAAAGAAAAAGGAAAAATGAAAACAGAAACACAAACGAGAATATGGACTTACTGATTCACTGAGTCTTTTTTTTTTTCTTGGAAATTCTTCTTTCTTTTGTTTGTGGACATCCGGTCGTTCAAGTTCTTGGAACAATTTGAACTTGAGAAAACCAGCGTAGCATTTGGACAGTTCTTCAAGCGACTATTCGACGTGGTTGTTGATGATTCGAGGGAAAAAGAATATATATCGGGCATGAGGAAGATGAGAGGAACTTGGGGTGTTCATGGGGTAGGGTTTCGACATCGGCGTCGCCACCGGAGAACATCAAGGCGGCGCTAAGGTTTAGGGATTTTGGAAAGTTCTAACAGGATTCGGGGAGATATAGTTAGTGATTTGAAGAGAGGAGGAAACGTGGAGTGTTTTGGCATTGTTTTGGCCGGAAACGGAGACCCGCCGCCGCCGTGGGCGAATTCCGACGGGCGGTGGGGTGGAGGTCTGTGGCAGGGCCGGCGTTATAGAATAGAAGAAAGAAAAGATTGATTGTAGGGTTAATGAATTCTTTTTATTAATTATGTAAAATTAAAACGGGACCGTTAGATCAGGGGCAATTAACGACTGAGATTAAACGATGCCCAAACGGCGTCGTTTCGTGTCAACAAGGCTGGACCGGGTGGATAATTTTTTGGCCTGGGTCGTTTGGGCTGGGGACGGGTGACTTCAATTGGGCTGTAACACAGCTCAAATTATTCCTTTTTATTTATATTTTGTATTACTATTTTTCATTTGCCTTTTGTATTTCATTTTTATATTTTATATTTTTATTTTGCCTATTATTTTTCTGATTTTTTAAAAACTAAAACTAAAACCTAATTAAACTATTTAACTCCTAAAATTATTTAATATCACTATTTAAAGTTGAATGCAATATTTATCAATTAAAATTGCCTAAGAACTATTTTTGGGATTTTCTTTGAATTGTTATAAAATGAATTAATACCTACTAAATGTGAAATTAATTTTCTAAATGCAAATGCATATTTTTGTATTTTTATTTGACTTAACATGCACAAATACCATGCAAACAATTAACATAAAATTTACACAAATTGTAAAAAATAAGGAAAAATTATTTCGTTTGAATTTTATGGGAATAAACTCGTATATAGGGCAAAAATCACGTGCTCACAGCTGCCCCTCTTTGCTCGGGAACACGAAGAGTTTTTGTGAAAAGATAAGTGAGAAACTATGAACGATTTTTACCCGTTCGAGTATTCCATTGTGAAGCATTTTGAAAAGTTTTGACCGCACCCTGCTTCAGAGGTTGCCTACATATCCTGGTCTAAACAAGAATCAGGTCAGTGTACTTCAGGAGTATCTGGTAGCTGGGACTACCAGGAGCTGTGATTTAACTGTTGTTGTTGTTGTTACTGCTGTTATTGCTGACTGACACCATGGTAAAATAAAAGAAGCTAGCCTAAGCTATGATCTAGTAGTTACAAAAATCCTATCTATGTCTACCAACTTATTATTGTGTTGCCTTGAACTTGTATCTTGTATTATTCCAACGACATTCTTATTGTTGCCTTGATGATGTTCGACCCCCTTCAATTTGACATATGTGTCCATTTTCCAGGTGGGCTCCTGCTTGCAACTGCTTTCGAAAAGGTATTCCCTTGTTTTCGAGGTGGGCTTCGGCTTGCGATTACTTGAAAAAGGTATTCCCTTATTCTCCAGGTGGGCTCCTACTTGCGATGCTTTTAAAAATGTATTCCCTTGTTCTCCAGGTGGACTCCTGCTTACGACAAAACAGACAACCAAGGAAAATTTTTCTGCCCCAGTATGGTGACTGTGCATATTGTGTTATCAGATATTAGAATTAAAGCTAGAATTTGAAAATATCTTCCCTTGTTTTTCAGGTGGGTGCCTAGTTTCTAATTTGAAAAATATTCCCTTGTTTTTCAGGTGGGTGCCTAGTTTCTAATTTGAAAAATATTCCCTTATTTTTCAGGTGGGTGCCTGCTTAAAATGTATTCCCTTGTTTTACAGGTGGGCGCCTGCTTACTGAACTTTAAATGTATTCCCTTATTTTACAGGTGGGTGCCTGATTACTGAATTTGAAATGTATTCCCTTGTTTTACAGGTGAGCGCCTGCTTACTTAAAATGTATTCCCTTGTTTTACAGGTGGGCGCCTGCTTACTTAAAATGTATTCCCTTGTTTTCCAGGTGGGCGCCTGCTTACTAAACTTAAAATGTATTCCCTTGTTTTACAGGTGGGTGCCTGATTACTGAATTTGAAATGTATTCCCTTGTTTTACAGGTGGGCGCCTGCTTACTTAAAATGTATTCCCTTGTTTTACAGGTGGGCGCCTTATTACTGAATTTGAAATGTATTCCCTTGTTTTACAGGTGGGCGCCTGCTTACTAAACTTAAAATGTATTCCCTTGTTTTATAGGTGGGTGCCTGATTACTAAACTTAAAATGTATTCCCTTGTTTTACAGGTGGGTGCCTGCTTACTAAACTTAAAATGTATTCCCTTGTTTTACAGGTGGGCGCCTGCTTACTAAACTTAAAATGTATTCCCTTGTTTTAGCGCCTGATTACTGAATTTGAAATGTATTTCCTTGTTTTACAGGTGGGTGCTTGCTTACTAAACTTAAAATGTATTCCCTTGTTTTACAGGTGAGTGCCTGATTACTAAACTTAAAATGTATTCCCTTGTTTTACAGGTGGGCGCCTGCTTACTAAACTTAAAATTTATTCCCTTGTTTTACAGGGGGGCGCCTGCTTACTAAACTTAAAATGTATTCCCTTGTTTTACAGGTGGGCGCCTGATTACTAAACTTAAAATGTATTCCCTTGTTTTACAGGTGGGCGCCTGATTACTAAACTTAAAATGTATTCCCTTGTTTTATAGGTGGGCGCCTGATTACTAAACTTAAAATGTATTCCCTTGTTTTACAGGTGGGCGTCTGCTTACTAAACTTAAAATGTATGCCCTTGTTTTACAGGTGGGCGCCTGATTACTAAACTTAAAATGTATTCCCTTGTTTTATAGGTGGGCATCTGATTTCAACATAATAGATGGACAAAGAAGATTTTTCTACCCCAGTTTGGTGGCTGGGTACAGGGATTGAATTATTTTACCAATTATTATAAGAAATTAAAAGCTAAGTCCTATTATTCAAAAAGGTCCTGACTATTTCTTCTAAAGGTGTTACTTTTGTATTTGTTATCAAAAAGTTTTAAACTACTTCCCATTATCCAGGAGGGTCCTGACAACTTCTATTACAACTTCTACTATATCTTGTTCTTAAAACTATGTCCCATTATTCAGGAGGGTCCTGACAACTTCTAAACTACATCTACTATATCTTGTTTTTAAAACTACGTCTCATTATTCAGGAGGGTCCTGACAACTTCCATTACAACTTTTACTATATCTGACCTTAAAATTTCGTCCCATTATCCAGGAGGGTCCTGAAACTATTAAGTAAACTTTAGAACGAATTCATATTCCTTCTTATACCAAGTTATATTTCTCATGATTGTTTTGGCATTTAAACTAAATACCATTTTTCGGGAGGGTCGTAAGAATCCCAGTCATACCTGTTTAGGTGCCGCCTTTCTTTACGGAGGATTTCTCCGAAACTTCTGCCCCTGTTTCAATCAAAGCAAATCTGGTCAGTTTTAAAATGTGGTGGTTGGTTTGTGGCCTTGAACTTTGATGACGATTGTTCTTCCACTTCCCTGGTAACTAATTTCCACTTGAATGCCTTGCCTGTCTACCGACTATCCATTTTCTCCGCCGTCCTTGCCAGATAAAATACTTCTTCTCTGTTCAAACCCGCATCCCTTACAGCCTGACATTTACCAATTCCTTGTTTTCATGAATCTCAAAGCACGACAATTGCCATCACATTCAAAATGTATGTTGTTTTTTCTTGACGGAACCCACTAGCTCCGATCTTGAAGTTTATTGTTCCTTTACTTTCTATGATAATTGATTTCATTTGAAGAACTTGGTCGTTTCTCGACTGACCCCTTCCTTTGTCAGAATATATACTTCCACTCCGTTCGAACCCCGTACTTCTATTTGTATTGTTCTCGGATTGATACTTGCCAACCTCTGTGTCTCCCATGAACCCCCGAAGCATTTTAATTGTTACCAACTTCAGTGCACATGTTGCTCTTTTGATTTAAACCACCGGTCTTGCTCTTGAAGTCTTTATTGTTTCATCGCTGGTCATGATATCTTCGATTTCTTTTTTTTTTTGGACGATCTTGATTGTTATTGGTGTACCACTCTTTGTCAATCCTATTACGGGAATTCTTTGATTTGTTTATCCCTGCCCTCCATTTATTGTGTTGTTCGCATATCGAGCCTTTATATTTCAAGGATTCCCAAAGCATATTAACGGCTGGCAACTCGATCATGTCTGATGTCATTTCCTGACTTATGACAATTTGATGTGCTGGCCATATCCCGTTTCGTGCAATTGGAAAGCTTGGTGGCAAATTTTGAAGTCATTTCTTTACTTGTTATGACCCGACAGACTCAAAANCTTTTTTCCCTTCTTTTCTTCTTTTCTCTTTTCTTTCTTCTTTTCTTTTTTCTTTTCTTTTTCTTTTTCTTTTTCTTAATTTTTTCTTTTCTTCTTTTTTTCTGTTTCTTTTCTTCTTTTTCTTTTATTCTTTTTCTCTTTTCTTTCTTTCTGTTCTTTTCTTTTCTTTTTCTTTTCTTCTTCTCTTCTTTTTCACCTATTTCNGGAGGGGAAAACAAGGTGGGAAGAATAGAGTGCAGGAAAAATGGAAAGAGACGATTCCTAACAAGAAACCTACAGGGGAACGACCCATCGGATGTAAATACCGAATCTAGCGACCTTGACATGCATTTTCAGCCTTTTCTGTATAGCAAATCTGATATTCATCTCTTGTTGTAATTTTTGCCGTGAAACTGGTCTTCAATATTTCCCTTGCCCGATATGACCCATCATCCTTAGTCGACTTGTAGTGCCCATAGGGTTTTCACCATCAAGCCTCTCTCATTTTGATTTTTCTCTAAACTTACTGTCGCCTTACGGTGCCCGTGAGGATTTTCACCGATAAGACTCTCTCATTTGATTTCTCTCATTTTGGGGTACCGTGGTGGTCCTCATCATCATGACTCTTCAATTCTTCATTTCCCTTTTGTTCGAATTGGAGTGTTGCCCCTGACGTGATTCACCTTTGCTCGCTTGACTCGGCATTTCTTAAAGACTGATCAGAAGGTCTTTCTTTGGACCGTAATGTGGCTTTTGGATAGGTTTAGAAAGAAGGGTATAAAGGCTCAAAATATTTCAACGTGGGTTAAAGAATTACAGCTTCCGGAATCATATTTCTTCAACAACCATAACTTCTGCCCCAGTTTCATTCTTGGGGATTCTTGGACTTTTCTTTGGTTATGACTGAACCTCAGTGAGGCTGCCTACGTACCCTTTCGGGATCAAGTCAAACGTAGTTCAGGCAACTACATTTGTTGTTGCGATGTTTCCTTCCTTCCACTCTTCTTTTCTTTTCATTCTTTTTTCCCTTCTTTTCTTCTTTTCTCTTTTCTTTCTTCTTTTCTTTTTTCTTTTCTTTTTCTTTTTCTTTTTCTTAATTTTTTCTTTTCTTCTTTTTTTCTGTTTCTTTTCTTCTTTTTCTTTTATTCTTTTTCTCTTTTCTTTCTTTCTGTTCTTTTCTTTTCTTTTTCTTTTCTTCTTCTCTTCTTTTTCACCTATTTCCACATTCAATCCTTGAGTTATGTTGTTGATTCCGAAAGAGGGATATGAAAGAGAATCTCATAAGGCTCAAAGGATAACAAAGGATAAAGTGTTTGGATAGCAGAACAAAATGCCTTCGTCATTCCAATCTTCAACATATACCAAGTACAAACTATACAGTTAAACACCTTTTGATTGATTCACATATTTGCCTTCTGTATTTGCCGATTCCTAACATCATTGGAAGACAATATCGGTACCACAAATGGTCCCTTTAACTTGGGGCGTTCTTGCCTTTGGCTTTAAATCGATGAGGCATGATGTACTTCCACAATATTTCTTTATGTTCTGTTTTCCTCAGCTTCACTTGATTCAGGCTTCAAAGTATTCCAATATGTTTTCATTTCTTCCGAGTTCCTTTACATCTTCAACATTGTTTTATTGCTAAATTGACTTTTAAAATCAAGCCGAGAATTGTGTGCATGTCATGTCACTAAAATCAGTATAAAAAGAATTGTATAATGATTAGAAATGGAATGACTAGAAATGTCAGGAAATAGAGAATCGTATTAGACTGATGGGTCGAAACAACAAAATGAACAGACTAGACTAGAATTACAAACCTAGACGACACTACACAAGTTTATTACTAAACAAAGCAAAGTGGAAAGATAGAAGGGATTGACTCTCAAGACAATGTTTGGATTACAACCCTGAGATAACTCGAACAACGGAAATGACACCAAAAATAAACCACCAAAAACTCCACTCTGGGTGACTGAGAGATGGAGCGTCTTCCCAATTTTCATGACCGGCATCTTAGCCACTGAGTTTCACATCAATATTACCAAAACTATTATTGACTTTGATCAACAAATTCCCAAGATAGATCGCAGGCTCCTTGCCCTTGTTACTGACCACAATTACCCCTTCTTGGATCATTCTTTCTATTTCCTTTTTCAAAGAACAACAGTCTTCAATGCTATGCCCCTAGACATTAGAGTGATACATGCATCGGACAGTAGGATCAAAGCCTTTCGCCTTTGGGTCTGGAGTATATCCAAGGAGTGGCTTAATCAGACCAACTCATTTAACTTTTCAAACAAGCTTGTATAGGATTCGCCAATGGGCGTAAAATTATTCCTTTGCCTTTGTTTCTCTTCATGACTCCATTTTCCAGTATTGTTGAGTGCTTGAAAGTGATGTACACGAGAACTTCGGGCTATTGGTGTCGGCTTCTGGGAGTGACTTGGTAGTGGGGCCAATGGCCGGATGTTACTTGGGGAATGGGGTGGCTTTTGTGGATTTTGGGGATGCTCACGGGGTTGGTATTGTGGTTGGGAGTGTTTAGCGAGAACGACCACCGGACCTTGTTGTTGGCGGAGGCTATGTCCTGATGGTTTAACAAAAGATCGGGTATTTTCGGTGGATTAATTTGAGGTTGGTTTTTAGGTTGAACAGGTTTGGCAAGAACAATTATCGGACCCTGTTGAATGGGACTTAGCAACATCTTTTCTATCAATGGCAGGATCATCCCGAGCAACCTGCTCATTCCACTTGAGCCATAAATCCTTAAAACTCTCCTTGGGTTTCTTTTCGGTCTGAGATAGAGAGGAGCACTTTGAGACAACGTCTTTATTGTACTGAAAATGTCGCACAAAATCTTGAGCCATGACACCTAATGTAGACCATTTGCCAACATCGTGACGATTATACCATTCTAAAGTTGCCCCAGTCAAGCTCTTACTGAAGTATGCCACCAACAACTCATCTTTATTCCCGACATTTTCCATTTCATCGCAATAGACCCTCAAGTGAGTTTCCGAATCTCCAATTCCATCGTACAAGTTAAAATTTGGCACTTCGAACCCCACAGGCAGGCGAATGTCGGGGAACATAGAAGATTCTTTGTGAGACATGTTTCCCAGGTCTTCCATTGCTTGTATGTTCTTTAAGTATAGTTCTTTCGGCTTTATGGCTATTTCGTCTCGCCCTACTTTTCCTATGACCTTTTCACTTCCATTATAAAGTTCATCTTGAGGGTTCTTTCCATATTCATTGTCGGGGGTAGTGGATACGACAAGAGACATTGGTGGTGGCGGGGGTGGTGCCTTTCCAGCTATCCAGGCTTGATACATATCTGCCATGTGTTGTCTCAACATCCTCACTTCTTCACTCAACCCATTATCTCGTTCATCCACCTGTTGTCGGGTACCGGTACCAACCACATCACTTCTATTGTTATTTTCCATCGCCTTTTGTTGTCGAGAAGAATTACCACTTTGGAAACCACAAACCAACCACTTTTCTGGAATGACAACATGAAACCACCATGTTAGCGTTAAGGCATTGATTTTTCTTTTCTTTCCCTGTTTTCCGCTATTATACCTTTCATTTTGCCTTTATGTGGCTTTTCCCCTCTTTTTTTTCTTTTCTTTTTGGTTATGGTCGAATCCTATATGGATTGCCTACGTATCATGACCCCGCATGAATCAGACCGAACGTAGTTCTTGCAAATTAATGCAAAAATAAAGAGATATTTATTTTGATTTTCAAATTTGTTTTCTTTGAAGGAAAATCATAGAGGCCGACTCCAACTACAAACTCGATGATTAAAGTTAGATCCAGAGAACATCAAAACTTCATATCTTGTGGCCCGTGGGGCATCATTCGGCATCGCCACAGATTTCCACAAGACTAAGAATATTTCAATGTCGACTGAGACTATTTTTTTTTAACAACCAGTGGCAATGTAATGACTTATTCTGACAAAGTGGCTATTTTTTGCAAAATTTTGTTTAAGAAAATAAACTCAAAAATTTCTCATCCTGGGACCCATGGGGCATCACTCAGCATCACCACAAGCCAACGCAAGACTGAGAAAGTTTTAATGCCAATTGTGGCTATTTTAACAAAAATCGGCCAAGTAATGGCTTATTTAACAAAATGGTCATTTTTTGTAAAGTTGATAGATGACCCCAACTTGATTTTGCGGATACAGCCTTTCAACATTTCCGCAAGGGATATTTCGAGGTTGTGCCCGTAAACTATTTAAAATGACTTAAATTGGCTATTCTTGCAAAAACGGCCTTCCGGCGTCCTTTTGAGGGACATTCAGCTTATTTTAAACAAGAATAGCGTCACCTGACTTGTTTATAATGAAATCAAATTTTTGACATTTTTTGGCTATTTTCGCAAAAAGGTGTGGTTGGACCCGTCAAGGGTTGCCTACGTATCTCATACGTGGTGAGAATCAAACCAGCGTAGTTCGGGCAAACTATTTTTAAACAAACCATTTTTTTTCATTTCTAATTTTGGCAAAAATTGAATATCCAAACTATTGTTGAAAACAAAATTTTCTATTTTTATTGGCAAAACCAACTATATTTTTTAATTTTTTGAAAACAAGACAAAATAACGATTTTTATTTATTTTCAATAACCCAAAAACAAATTACTAAAAATCAACAATCTTTCTATTTTTGACCTCTTCATCAAATTTCGGCAGAGTTTCGACAGCATTTGGGTATAGGTTTTTCTAAAATCGAACAATTATTAATTATCTTTTTTCTCTTTCTTTCTACTTCACAAAAATTTTCTTTTTCTCCTTTTTTTTTAAAACCGGTCTGCATGATGTTCCGAGACAAATAAATGCAACACGTAATTATGATGGTCTTTTTCATATTTGGTTACCTGTCCTAGACGGACCCAACCCCTGTGTTGAGTCCCCTAAGTCATACGTGATGCAAATAAACGTCC
>MU683231.1:0-13889 GCA_026770625.1 Nicotiana glauca
TCTCTCTAGTTTAATTACAAGCTGGTTTCAAAAGTTCAAATTAATGCTAAAGCGTGTTTAAAGTCTACAACTACATGTTAAACTAATAGTGAAATACAGAGATAGATTCATGTATTAACAAGGCTTCTTAATTTGATTTCATAATTGTGCAAATACATTGAGAAACTTTGAAGCATGAGATGTACCTGGATAAAATAGAAAAAGAAGGGAGAGTAGTCAGCAGCAGCAATACCACAGAAATACACCAGCAAAGATCGAATGTAGTTCAAACCACTGACAACCCAGGAACAATTGTAAAAACCAAAACAGCAACAACAATACTACACCAGAAACCACTCACACGAGGTGTGAAATAACTTGTATGACCCAATAGTAATAGCCAACACACAAATAAACTCAAATGAACTTGAGTTAAACCAACAATGGAGCGACAGCTCTCAGAAGGAGTTCCAAACAGTTGANATCTGTTTCAAGCTCTAAAGGACAACTCTCCAACTGATTAATTTTTTTTTAATCTGTGTTTCCTTTTCAATCTTTCAAATCCTCTAGAAACTCTATCTCAAATTGATTTCCCCTCTTTAACTCTCAGAAATCCCCCCCCCCCTATAAACAGAGCCCCTCTCTATTTATATCCCAACTAAAAACCTCTTTCCAGCCCGTTTAATTATTTAAAAACTGACCAGGTCCATCTTATTCCCTCTGTTTCTTTCCACTTCCATTTGTCTAGGCATGGAACCTCTATTTAAAAACCTCTAGAGTTCAAAAGTTGGTGAATATCCTACTGTACAGCAGGTTTCACTACCATTCCCATGTGCACTTCAACTTTTAGCATTAAACTACTCTGGTTTCTAACTTCCCACTTCTAAAGTCATTAGCCAGGATTTATTTTGCACTAATAGAACCCCTTTTTTAATAAATTTATTCATCGGTTTAAAGGGTGCATTGAACGTACAATTGGTAGGCCACTTAAACTAAACCCTGAACTTTCATCAAGATTAACAGCTATAACCAATTCAGATTTTAATTCAAGCAATGATTCAGAGGAAATTAATCAGTACTAATAACATTATTGCCATATTGTTCTAACAAACAAACCTATAAAACTAATCGACGACATTCATTTAATCAATTACAGCACATATAATCGATAACAAATGTTCGACGCACAAACAGTGATTCACAGTTCTTGGGCAAAAATAGGGGAAATACGAAACTAATTATTCGACGATATTAATCGAAACGAATATGTATTCTATAACAAACACAATTAACAAACAAACAGAAGCAAACAAATCGACCAAATAAAAGGTCTTAAGGAGAGGAGAAGAAAAGTTAACAAAAACCGCAAAAGATATAAAAGAAAAATAAATAAAAAAACTGAACTAGCAACAAATATTAAAATAAAGATAGAATAAAGGAAGAAGAAATACCTCAAAAGGCAAAAATTAGAAATCCAAACGGGCTTGGACCAATTTCGGACTTGAAATTTTGAGGCCAAACGGACCTTAGTCGAGTGTTCTCAACTGAGAACACTTCGACTAAGGTCCATTGAATCATCAAAAAATCTTCAGCCAGGCTCGAATTTTTTCTAGGGTTCTTGGGCTCAGATTGGGGTTCGAGTTGTTTGGGTTTGATTCAAACCAAACCAGCCATGGTTTGGTGACGAGGGAGGCTAGGGGAAGGTCCGATATGATTTTGGGGCCGTTTAGGATTGATTTGTATTTTACTCGAATCTTAGATTGAAGATTCGAGACGCTACGGGATGATTCGAGGTGAAAGGGGTAAGGATTTGGAGAGGGGGGATCAGGGTGGTTTAGGGGTGTAAGTTTGGCGGGCATCGGAGCCGGCATCGCCGGGTTTTCAGGCGAGGGGAATGGGGGCGGCGCTTAGGGTTTAGGGGTCGTTTGGATCGTCTCTCAGAGACAAAAGGGGAGGGGGTTTGGCTTAGGGGGCATGGGGTAAGGGATTGGGATCATATACCATGGGATGGATTTGATCCTGGCCGTTCGATCAAGCACGATCAACGGCCTGGATCAATCCACTTAGATGAAATGGTGGCGTTTGGTTAAATTGGGAGATTGGGTTGACCCGGGTAAAAATGGACCGGGCTATGGGCAAAGGTTGAGTCCGTTAGATCGTTCAAAATGGACGGCTAAGATCAACTCGCTCAAAATGGCATCGTTTCAATTATGCGAAAGCTGAACTGGACCGTTAGGTCTGTTTGATCAACGGTCCAGATTTGAGGCTCAGAAACGACGTCGTTTGGACTGTCTCAGAGACGGACTGGTTTGGACTGGGTCACTGGGACGTTTGGGCCTGGTTTTGGTTTAAAAATTTTTCCCAAATCCAATTTGCTTCATATTTTCAACCCTTTTCTTTCCTTCTTTTAATTAACAAATTAACAAAATTCTAAAACAGATTGTAAAACCAAAATTAAATTACAAAGATATCAATTAACCCTTGACAACAGCTAACACATAAGTTAAAACATTTAATTAAAATAAGATCACACAATGGCACATTTAAATGACAAAAATAGAAATAAAAAATGCACATTATTCGACCAAATCAGGGTTTAATTAATTCCTAAATACACGATTAACTCCCAAATATGCATGCAACGTATATTTTTTGTATTTTTCCATTAATTTAAACAAATAAACATGCACAGACAAAAATGCAAACAATAAAGAAAAAAATAACTCAAAAATTCACAGAAAATCACACACAACACAAAACTATTTTATTTTGAATATTTTGGGAGTGATCCTCACATAGAGCAAAAATCGCGTGCTCCCAAGCGGTAAATGAAAGCAATTAAAGAAAAAGAAACAAAAGAAAAGTCAGTTTAAATGCATTAAACAAAAGCAATAAAAGAAAGCATTAAAGTCACATATAACATGAAATGGTAAAAGCCTAAGGAATCCCCAGTAGAGTCGTCATGCTATCCTTTGCGAGAATTGGGTTTTTGAGTTCGAAGAGTCGTCACCTAATGATTATAATGCATTAGGACACTTTAAGGAAGAATTTGAGATGAAGAACCAAAGTTTGGGTAAGGGCTAGAAATTATCTCGACGGGAAGGTGTTAGGCACACCTCAAAATCCACTAGTGTGGTTCCCAGCCATATTATAATTGTGACTTTAAGCAAGCAAACATAAGTAAACAAGTAAGAATTACAAATACAAGGGGGTTTTCATGTAATAGTTGCAAATAATTTAAAACTAAAACAAAGTAAAAGAAGCTGAAATTTTACTAAGAAAGTAGTTTTAAAAATTTAGAACAAACGAGTGAAGAGGGAGAAATTTTACATAATTGCTGAAAGTAGCAATTAAAGAAGCTGAAATTTGAGAAAATCAGTTTTCGAAGTAAAATAAACAGGTAAAGGTAGAGGGGTCCTACGTCTATAAATAATATGGATCACCCCACATAACACCCGGTAACCGTTTATACACGTGGTGTTATTGCGTGGTCATCATATCCATATTCTACCCTTCCTACCCCGTTAAGGTGTTAAAGCATGGAATGTCTCGTTACTTATTGCATGCTAGTACCCGTCCCATTCTTATCAATCCCGGAGGCATGTGGACTACTAGTCCTAAAAGGGAAAGGGATTTTGGGGGGATTTTAAGAGTTTTCAAAGGACAAAATACTAAAACGTCAATCAAAAAACACAGAATGCAAGTAAAGGGGAAAAGCAAATAGACAAGTAGGGCTCAGGTAAGCGTCCTTAAATTAGAGAAAGCCATAGTGTTTAGCATGTCTTGCACGTACTTGGTCTTAAATTAAATAAAGTGACGAGCGTACTGGTTTAACACATATTTTTGGATAGGAAGTCTGCATTAGGCTCGCTCGAATGCAGTTGTCTAAAACTGATCTGATTGATTAATTAATCCTTCGTCTAAGTGTTGGGTAGAACTACTGATTTTAAAACACAAACGGATTATAATGCAAAGTTATAGAGTAAAGGAGTTTCAGAAAAACAATGTACTGCTTTTGAAAAAATGTTTAATGGAAAAAGAAGTGAACTTCTGAGGACATGCACACTAATTGAAAGAAGAGTTTCACTAGTCTTAAATAAGTTTCACAAAAATGCAGATTCGTTTAGAAAAGATCTGTTACTTTACGAGCTTCAGTAATTACTAATTTCAAAATGTGAATGCTATTTTGAATGAACGAAACGGCTCAGATTCGAAGTTCCTATAGGCATGCTCTCTATGCGTTAACTGATTTTGACCTTTTAAACAAGAGTACTATAGACATGGTATCTATATGCAATTTTGTTGTTAAGCCTAATTGTTTTCCTAATGACGTTATTATATGCAGAAATGCATCCCTATAGGCATGGTATCTATATGCTTAGTTGCAGAAATCAAAGGTTAAATCCTATAGACGTGCTTTCTATGTGTGAAGTTGCACAAATTAGAAATAAATCCCTATAGGCATATTTTCTACCCTTAGTGCATAAAAGTAAAACCCCTCCCTTTTTTCACTAAAACCCCATGCGTTTATACAAGTTATTACAGATCAGAAGAATAAGACTAAAATTAAAAGTACATCAGGAATTATCAGCTACATCCGAACAGCCTAATTCAGACTTAGTGTCTAATAATATGAGATTGAGCCACTTCCGAGATCCAGATTTCCAAAGCCTTCCCTTATCTAGGGTGTTTTAGAGATCCAAGGGGTTTTAGGAACCCCAGGCAGTGCTTACACCCCACATATTAACCAAAACGAGTTATAGTGCAGTGTGGAAGATCCAACCCTCAAGTGTCCAAGTTCAGAGGGAGCTCAGGGGTCCCAAGGCAAGGCTCACAAGAGAGGGGCAGAACTAAAGTTCTAAGAATGAGTGAAAGTGCAATAGAGAGGGGTAGGGAGTGCCAAGGCAAGCTGGTGGTCATACCTAACCATGAGGTAGGCTAGCACACCCCTGACCAAACCTGTTGGCCAAACATTGGAGAGTAAGGACCTATTGAAGGTCAAGCCATGGCCTGGGCAGTAATTAGAATATTGTCAGGCCAAAGCTTTAACTCAGCACACATAGTAAGGGAATGGGGATGGGAAATTGAAAGAGCTTAGGACCCAAAGGGTCTAGTTCATATCCATGGACAATAAATTCAGATATATTGCCATGTTTTTGAACCATAGCTCAAAACACATAAGGGGATATAGGAATGGGATTCGTTACAAGAAGTGAGCAGGATATAAGCACATTGCACAAAGATTAAATACTTCATACATTAAAGTAAACATGGACATAAGAACTGGTAAGTAAACACATTGGAGTTTGGGCTAGAATTAGAACTAGGACATACCAGTTTCAGAAAGCAAAGTGAGCAGAAATCTTGTAACAGGTCACATTACAGATAGCAAGAGTGTACTTATGCATGTGAGTGTGAGTTCAGAAAAAGACTCGAGTGTTGGTTTTGTGTGTGTTAATAAAGGGAGCAGGTATTTATAGCTTTTGAAAACGAGTGAAAGAGAGAAAATAAATTGCAAACATGGAAACAATCCCATTCATAATCAATTATACAAGTGACTACCCTTAATTAAGGGGGTCACTTGCTTAACGGGCAATGACATGCTCAAAATAAGGAAAGCAATCAATTAAAAAGCAGGCAGACAATTGTCATGAAAGAAGTGGTAAAACAACAAGTAAGCAATCGAGTCTAGGTGCAGAAAAATTCAAATTTGTAAAGGATTCAGTAAGGTAAAAATAGGAAAAGAAATCAATTAACCCTAATAGGCGAGTGAAATCAGAATTTCATGAAGGAAAGGTTTGGAATGAGTCGCAAGTAAAGCCACCAAATAAGGAGTTTCAGCATATAAATAGGGTGCATAAATATCAAGCATGCAAGGTTGAATGTAGGACAAAGAAAAAGTGTCCAAATTAGTGAGTAGTGGACTATAGGAACATGGTAGTCATCTCAGAGAAAAAGGTCAAGTAAAAGTCTTATAGAGTTTAGCAAGAAGTCAAAGCCATGTGGGGAAACAAAAGTTGAAACAAAGGTAGTAGTAGGTGAAACAACTTCAAAAACTCAAATAAGCCTAAGGGAATAGGGTTTTGAAATCAAAACAAGTTCAGAGATGAGAAGCAAACAAATCACGTAACAAGTGGCCTCAGAAACTCGAATAAAACCCCAAATTCTAGGGTTTTTTACCGTTAATCGAGTCTAGAGACGAAAACAAGTGAATCAAGCAGAAACAACAACAAAATAAGTTCAGAAATCACAAAGGGACCGTGACCTTTAACATGTATTTCCCAGTAAAGAACATTTCATGAAAAACATAATAAAAGAACAATCGTGCAAGATACAGTAGGGAAAATCATAAGAACAAGGTAGAAGAAAACACAGTAGAAGAGAACACATAAGGATCACAGTAGAAGAAACATAATAGGAGAGACACATAAGAATCACAGTAGAGCATGTAAAACCTTAAAGAAACCCTAAATCAGAGAAGATGAAAGGTTTGAAAGTAGAGTTTTGAAAGCAGAGTTTTGAAAGAAACTTTGAGAAAGCATTTTGAAACCTTAAAATAAACATAGATCTAGAACAAATCTAGAGAAATTAGGAGAACCTCGAAAGGCTAGGGTTTCAGAAGAACCCCAGGAACGAGAGAGGCCTGGAAAAATCACGATCTAAGCCGGAGAAGTTGGACTCAGGCTCGAATGACCATGGTATGCCGGAGTAAAGCCCGAGAAGACCATGGAACCCTTGAATCGAAAGAAGCCTGGGTACGGATCTTCAAGGCCATGCCTTGAATCTTCAGAAAACTGACGTATACGAGCACCAGGGGATGGGTTCAGGATTCCTATGGCTTTGGATGGATTGCGGTCGGTCAGAGACGGCAAGAGTCGGCTAGTGTTTGAGAACCCTCGAGAGAGTTTGAGAGAGGAGAGTGCTTATAGGCGGCGCTTCTGAAAGAATGGGGTAGGGTTTAGGGGTCGTTTGGAATTAAAAAGGAAAGAAGAGATCTGGGTCATTGATAAAAAACGATCAACGGCTCAGATTTTAAAAAGAAAAGGGCAGGTTCGGGCAATTGGATCAGGTAGTCGGGTTTAAATTGATTTGGGGGTTGGGATTGGGTTGAATTGGGGTGCAAATTGGGTTGTAATTGAAATGAAATTGAGGCTAGATTTTAAATAGCCAATTTTTCCTTTTTTATTTTATAAAAGGTAATAATGGTTTTTTAAAAAATAAATTAAAAATATTGAGTAAACAAAGATTACATAAATATTAACTTAAAAATACTGGAATTTTTGTAATTATAAATTCTATTAATCACAAAATAGGCTATAATTGCGATTATATGCAATTTAGCTTTAAAAATGCCAAATAAACTTGTAAAAATATGCAAAAATTACCTCAATTATATTTTGGAGTAAATGTGAGAATAAAATGAGTTACTCACCAAAAATGATAATTTTGAGAATAATTATTGGATTTTGTCGCATTAAAATAGGCCATAAATTGGTTTAAAAACATTAAAAATGCCAAAACTCTTGGGTGTGCTTATATATGCACATATATGCTATTTTGGAAGTATTTTGGGTATAAAAATACTTAGCGAAAAATTGGGTATCAACAGTGGTCTAAGCCACTATAGCCCTTCCGAGGCCCACCTCCACGTATCAGGTCACAACAGCAGAATACTTTCTAAATACCACCAACTACGGCGGCCGACAAGCCTCATACGCACCGTCACAATTCACTTGCATAACTCGATCACGCTGAAAGAACTACTCACTACCAGCAACACGCCATACCAACTATGTCTAACCAATCCCTCTTCTTCCAATTTATCCTTAATTGCCATAGAAACGATGATAACTCCATTCAACACTTAACACACTTCATCCGCACTCATCCCAAGTGACCCTGAATCACGAGACCATGCTATCTCAAATCCCACGAACTATTCCGTACCTCCTAATTGCTACATTGCAGGTCAAAACATCATAGACATTTTGTGCCCCTACTCATAGGCTGCCATCAAGCTTGATTCTTAACCATACCTATAGGGTCGAAATCGTTAGGCATCACACCTTATCCTTTGAATTCACTAGGACCGTTGTTGAGAGCCACCCGCTCTGACTTGGCCCCGAATATAATAAACTCCATGAATCTCCTATCACATGAATACCCTATTGGTGAAGCACTTGCCAGAATCACTTCCCTTGGAGCCCGCATCTTTACAAAGCACAATCCTGAATCCTTCCCCAAGTCTAAACATGAGCCAATAAGGCCAACTATAGCACCCTGTAACAATTCATTTGCTCAAACTACCACTTATATTCTTTTCCAATAGCTGAAATAATCCCAGAAATATGCTAACAACCAGAAAACCTCGCAAATGGTTAAGCATGCAACCCAATCATAGGCGGTGGGACTCTCCCACTTAGCTTAAAGCCACTATTACACAACTTGGAACTCACCGGGATTCCTTATTTCTTATTGATATAACCTTGCACAATCAACCGCCTAAATTCTCGGATTCTTTCTGTAAAACCCCCTTTATTTATATACTCTGAATTATCAACCACATTCGCACGACCGATCTCTTTACTGCATATTAGCCCATACTTCCAATTAAACCCATAGACTTCAATCGTCAGCCACTAGAATCCAAAATCATTCCAAACTCTCCTTAAGGTGTGTAATCATCCTACCACCAAGCCCATATGTAACATACGTCACTCTCCCACTTTGGCGAAACTCATCCCCTTAATCGACTACTCGGCCCTTGGCCTCTTATACTCGACCTCCTAGAAATTTTAGCCACCGCCCGACACTTCCCACATGTCTTTCCTCATCCGTTGCTACTCAGCCGCTGCCTTAAATAAAATCTATCTTCGTGGCACTTGAACCCACAATTGCTGCTAACTTTAAGACTTTCTGAAGGTCATCTTTCTCGAGCCGTCAACATTAGAAATAGTGATTCAATCCTAAACCACCGCACCCTGCAATATCTGACAGTTGTATCTCCAATACTATTTCACAATATCTTGCCCCAAGGCGAATGGTAGAAGATCATAACACCGGCGAATCTAGTGCATTCAATTAGGACAACGACATCCCCTTATAAAAGAAAGCTCCATCACTCTCGCATGTACCAGTCTCATTACTCTACCATCCTAAATCTGCACATTATTAGCCTGATTGCCTTTCCCCTGGCCGAAATAAAATACTGAATCTCTAGATTATGCATTGAATAAACCTCCCTTCAGTTCATTCACTGCCCCAACACGTGGGCAATATCCTACCATCATATCACTACAGCGGAACAATCGTTCATAAGTATCATGGCAACTTGTGCCTAGCCTCAGAGCCCTAAGAAGTACCATTACTGGGCTAAAATAATAAACTATCCTTCCACAAGGCGACGATAATAGCTCAGACGACTATACCGGGAGAAACATCCCGAACCATATTCATAATATCATTACAATTCCTCAATTCTCAATGAGTAGCAAGCGTTTTGCGTCGCGTAAGATTGAATAGGAAGGAAACAAAGGCATAAGCCTCACAGGAATCAAATCGCATGATATGGAATCAAGAATGGAAGTACTCCTAACAGCCTTGTAGCCTGCCGAAGATAAGTACAGACGTCTCTGTACCGATCCGCGAGACTCTACTAGGATTGCTCATGACTCGTGAGACCCTAGGAATCTAGTGCTCTGATACCATGTTGTCACGACCCAAAATCCACTGAGGGTCGTGATGGAACCAAACATCGCTGTCAGGCAAGCCAATCAAAATACTTAATTAAATTCCAACTTAGACAATTTTGAAAACTCAGTTTTTTTCTTTCTAATTTCGTAAGTAAAGAGACAACTACTTCATTTCAAGTTTAATAATAGGCAATTAATACAAAATATTTCAAACCATCCCAGAACCCGGTGTCACAAGTGCATAAGTAATTTCTAAGAAATAATACAATACAACATCCGTCCCAAATATAGTGGATAGAATGTAAATACAATTTACTGGATGGGACTTTACTAGCTGCGGGCCGCCTCGAATAATGCAACTCGTCTAGTCCTCGAATCATCCGTGCTGATACGCCCAGTAAACCACTAGAGTTACATGTACCTGTGCAACAAAAATGCACAGAAGTGTAGTATGAGTACGAGAACAACGTGTACTCAATGAGTATACCGTCTAATCTCGAAGAAGTAGAGACGAGATGGTCGACTTCGACACTTACTAGTGTCACAATAATGATGTCAATAATACATTAAATCGTGAATTTCTATAAACATGATATTAATCCAACAGAAGGAAACAAGTAAAAAATTTATTTCTTTTTATAGAAAATTTCCAAAATTCCTTTTCATTATTATCCAAATATTCTCATGCCATGAAGAGGCAAAAACAACTTTAATAAAATTCGAGGTAGCAATACAAGCATGCGCAACTCATGCCGAGGTTGACGTCCCCCTCCAACAGAAATGTAAATTGTGCACTGCCGAGGGTCGAACGGCGCGAACCATAGATGCATCTATTTAATCTGCTGAGGCGTTCGGCCCGCTCCAAAATTTAAACACACACAGACAGTCAATCAAGAGTCCACACGGAGCAAATATCCAAGGAAAGTCAATCCTCTTCTAACCATTTAAGAAAAAATGAAGTTTAATCCTTTTAGAATGTATTTACTAATTCAATGTGATTTAAGCAATTCAAGTTGTCCATAAGTCCACAAATAATCCAAATATAGCATGTTTTGGGGTCCTAACTACCTGGACAATAGCATAATAGTAGCTACACACGGACTCCAATCACCTCGTGCGTACTTAGGCCCCATAATTAGGAACACATAACCAATTAATTTACCTATGGGGACTATTCCCTCTTACATGGTTAAAAAGGAGACTCACCTCGCTCCGAAAATCCATAACCGGTATTCCACGCCCTTCCGAAGACTCGAATCGATGCACAACGCTCCAAAACTAGCCAATAATTATGTAAATCCATTAATATATGCTAAGGTACTCATATAATCCAATTTATAACAATTCCTAACCCCGATCGAAAAGTTGACGAAAATGCCCTCGGGCCCACGTGCCCAAAATCTGAAATTTCTCGAAGATAAAGCTTACCCATAAAAACACGGACTCAAATATATGATTTTCTCTTAATTCCATAATCAAAATCGTGGTTAAATTCCAAGGATAATAAGTTTCTAGGTTTTTCCTCAAACCCCACGTTTTCTGTATATTTCATACTCAAATCCATACATAGCTGATGTATTTAACTCAAAATAGGTGGGGATGACTTAACTTGACGTCGATGACGAAAATCCCCTCTTGAAGCTCCCCAAAATCGCCCATGCCAAGTAAAAAATGGGAGAAGAATGGCAAATTCCCGCATTTAAAACAATCTTCTGCCTCCAGCTATTTCCGCACATGTGGCTCCTCTACCGCTTTGTGGTTTTGCAGCTGCGACCCAAGTACCGCATTTGCGGTCCTTCCCAGTCTGCCCAATTTCCGCTTCTGCGTTCCTCCTTCCGTAGGTGCGTTCCCGCTTCTACGGAACCTTGACCGCATCTGCGGTCCATGAGCCCCTGACCAAAATTCGCTTCTGCGCTCCTCCTTCTGCAGGTGCGGTCCCGCTTCTGTGGAAATATGACCACTTCTGTGGTCTCAGCTCCCTTCACCTCTAACCGCTTCTGCGGTTCCTTTTCTCGCTTCTGCGGTACAACTTCTGCGGTTAACCCACCGCAGAAGCGGTTATACCAGCAATTTGACCATTCAGCTATCTTAAAATTCCAAGCTTCGATCTGTTAGCCACCCGGAATCCACCCGAGGCCCCTGGGACCCCAACCAATCATACCAACCAGCCTCGTAACATATTATGGACTTTCTTGAGGCCTAAAATCATATCAAACAACGCTAAAATCCCGAATCACGCTCCAATTCAACTTAATGAACTTTAGAATTTTAAACTTCTATTTTTGATGTTTAAACCTATCAAATCATGTCCGATTGACCTCAAATTTTGCACACAAGTCATATTCGACATTACGGACCTGCTCCAACTTTCGGAATTGGATTCTAACCCTGATATCAAAAAGTCCACTTCCGGTCAAACTTCTCAAAAACCTTCAAATTTCTATCTTTAGCCACATGGTTCCAAAATGACCTACGGACCTCCTAATTCACTTCCAATCGCACTCCCAACTCCAGAATCACCATACGGAGCTACTCCCAGACTCGAAATCCCAAACAGACATCAATATAACTAAAATTCACTTCAACCCAAACTTATAAAATTTCTTCCAAAATGCTAATTTCCACAATAGGCGCCAAAACGCTCCCGGTCATTCAAACCCCAATCCGGACATACGTCCAAGTCCGAAATTACCATACGAACCTGTTGGAACCTTCAAATCCCATTTCCGATGTCGTTTGCTTAAAAATCCAATCTTATTAATTCTTTCAACTTTAAGCTTCCGAAATGAGAATTCTCTTTCCAAATCAACTATGAACATCCCGAAATACGATTCCGACAGTGCGTACAAGTCACAATACCTGAAATGAAGTTGTTCATGGCCTCTAACTGCTGAATAAGGCGCTAGAGATCAAAACGACCGGCCGGTCATTACAAATAAGTTATTTCTTTTAATGTTTGAGAATAAATAATTAAGTCGCTGAATTAACTAATTAGCAAACGAATCCAATTCAATTATTTTACAAATATATCATATAAGAAAAATTATTTGTTAAATTGACAAAAGACTTAAAGTACATAAATTTTATTTTTGTATTGTGACGACCCAAAGGGTCATCACCGTATTTCTCCCTTCCTCCGCGCTTTCGAGGCCTTGAAAACCTCACTTTTGGTTGCCTCGATTTGCGTGCGCAGTCCGGCGCAAAGCCAGAAAATATTTATGTTAAAATATATGAATTCTGTGAAAAATTTGAAGAATTATGATATTAATATTGATATAGTTGACTTTGGTCAATATTTTGGGTAAACGAACCCGGACTGGTGATGTGACGGTCCCGGGAGGTCCATAAAAAAATATGGGACTCGGGCATGTGCCCGGAGTCGAAATTCGAGGTTGAGAACCCCGGTAAAAGAATTTTTCTGTTAAATTGTTTTCTGAAATTATTAAGGAAAAATGGAAACAAAAATGAGTTAGAAAATATAGGTATCGGGCTCGTATTTTGGTTCCGACGCTCGGCAAAAGTCTTAAATATGTGTTAAGCACTATCTGTAAAATTTGGTCGGAATCGAACGTCGTTTGACGTGTTTCGGACCTAAATAGCTAAAGTTGGAAATTTTAAACTTTGAAATGGAATTTATGAGTTTTGGGGTTTGATTCCTTGATTTTGATGTTATTTTAGTGATTTGATCGATCGAGTAAGTTCGTAGGATGATATTGAGTTAGTGTGTGTGTTTGGTTGGGAGCCCCGAGGGCTCGGGAGTGTTTCGGAGGTGGTTCGGGGTATTTTTACACTTAGAAAAGTTGGCAGATTTTCTGCAATTTTTGCACAGGATTTTGTTCTACGCGATCGCGGCCTCATCCACGCGATCGCACTACTTTGGCCATTCCTTCAACGCGATTGCATCATCCTTCACGCGATCGCGTAGCTTCCAGTTCCTCTTCTCCGCGTTCGCGTACGTGCCCACGCAATCGCATAGGCCAAATAGACCACCCCAGTGAATTTCCTCTATGCGATCGCGTAGCTTCCAGCTTTTCCTCTCCGCGATCGCAGTCCCTTTCACGCGATCGCGTAGGGCAATTTCGCCCAGTGATTTTAAAAGCCTAAAACAGTAGCTATTACGGGAATTTACCATCTTCTTCACACGAACCTCTCTCTTAAACCCTCCATAGATGAAATTCAAGTTCCCTTTCCTCCACAACTCGTTGGGTAAGTAATCCT
>MU683232.1:12152-34745 GCA_026770625.1 Nicotiana glauca
ATATATATATATATATATATATATATATATATATTGTTTTGTCAACAACTTATATCGACGTGATTTAATTACCGAGTGTTTCACTTAAATTGGAGCATATGGGACGCTTAATATTGTTTTTTTCCCCTCTCTTTTTCCGAGTAGAATATTTAGCAAAAAATTTCCAAATTAACCTTCAAAATGTCACACACCCATCTATCTCGAAAAAACCCAAACAAGGCAAAGAAAAGCCATTCTATTTTGTTACTGGTCTTGTCCCATTACTCAGCCAGTCGAATCAGGTTTTAGCCTATCCAAGCAGTCCGACCCGACAAATTCCAAAACCCTAGCCACCATTTTTGTTTTTCATCTTAACACTATATATACATCCCATAAACACCCTAGCGAAACACCGCCTTTTGTGAACCTCACTGTGTCTCTCGCTCTTGTACTCTCCAGCTCCAAAGGTCAGCGGAGTTTGAAGAAAATGCCGGTTGTACCTCAAAATTTGTTGCTATTTATGCACAAAACTGTCCCTTGATATATTTGGTGAGCTTTTATTAGATAGATTTATGTAAATGTAAAAAGGGTGACCAATTAGCCAGTCATATACATTGGCCCCTATTACAGGCCGATTTTACTATGTGTGAATGGTCAGTATGTCACCAACAGTAATATTAATGGTGTTTGATAGCCTTAATTCTGGTGAATTGCGTCTAATTCCGCTTTCACTGACGGGCTATTGACATTACATTCTTGTCAATAATGTGATAGAGAATAATTTGGGTTCAGACTTTTAATATCATTGCACAAAAAACTTGGCATTAGGGAACTTGTGAGACATTGTAAATGTGACTGGAGTAAATAGGCGAATAATGAATATCGTGTACCATTTTTAATGTATCTTCCATTTCTTAATGTTTAGAGTGTAGTTTTCTGGTGTTAATAGAAAAAAAGCATGAAAATTGGGTATAAACACTGGAAATGGATTTAGTGAACTTGAAGTATTGAGGATAAACAATGTTTTACATATAGATGGTGAAGAGGTTGAAACAAAGAACTTCATGATGAGTTTAAAAGAACGAAATTGAGGTAAGGCATCAGTTACAAATTTTACTTGTAAAAAATTGGTATTAGATACAGATTTTCCTTGACGGGTCTAAAAGAACAAAAAGAAGGCATTAGATACACATTGTTAGCGGGAATGGCATGGATTTTTATATTTCCCTCAGTACTCATGGGAGTGGAACGTGTCAATATCTTCACATTTTCTAAGAGAATAAATTGACAAAAAAAAAAGTTTGTAAAAGTTGGAGTTTAGAATGTGGATTTTTTATGTATCTGATTTTGTAACAAGTTAAGGTTAATTATCTGTTGGGTTTCTGTAGAAGCTGGAAGTGAAGAAAAGTGTGACCTAGTTGTAAATAGCACATAAACAAGCTTCTTTCAACTACTGTATGTTTGAGCTGTATAGTGTAATACATAAGTTGCCCTAAACTATGAACCAAATCCATGTTACACACTTTCTGATCACGAAAATTATCTTACGTACTCAACCTTTTTAGAGTGTTTACGAGAAATCTGCATGGATAGTTTGTAAGCTCACCTAGATCATCATCTTTGTAACCTATTAATGATTCTCAAACTTTAATCAGGAAAAGAACCTAAGATGTTGCAGGAATTACAGTTAGCACAATCAAATTCAACTGTTTATGTTTATTTTATCAACTCTTCCTTGCAGGGTTAATGAGAGCTTTATCTCCTCCATTTTGTTGTATATTTATAAAGCTATTTTAATAAAATATACTATTTGTTTTCTGATCGAACTTGTCCAATCTTCTTGATCATTTTCCAATGAACTAGCTGGCTTTTGATAAATCTGTACGAAACTATTTTATTGATAAATCTTGAAGAAACTATCTTACGAAAAAAATGTCTTTAATATGAAACTAAAAACATAAGTATGATAATTCATGTGGATTGCATATGTGTGCTCTTTTATCATAAAGTGGTTAATTTTATAGCACCACCAGTGTAAATGAAGAACTATGATCAGTAAAGATTGATATGGTCACTTTAGATTTCATGAACATTCTCATCAAATTCTTGGAAGAATCAGTGCTTTTTCACGATATTCACATTGGAACAACGCCGAGGGAAACAATCTCATAGGTAAATCTTTCCCACGAAATTTGTCACTAATTATCTACGGACCCTAAAGATGAAAACTCACAAGATCTTTCAAATCACTAGTGACACTATCTGGTGTAATTGCTAATAATTATTTTTGATATTCATATATCATTGTTATTACTAACTAGTATTTAGGTACGTGTATCCCTTGTTAATTAGTACAAACTTATTAAATCATATTAAGGTCCCGTTTGGTCATAAGTTTTACCAAAATAAATTTGAGATTTATTTTCAAAACTCATGTTTGGCCATAAATTCTGCTCATATTTTGGCCAAATCCCAAATCAAAAATTTTCAAATTCCAAAATCAGCTATTTAGCTGAATTTGGGCCAAAATCCCAAAACTTAGGAATTATATACATGTTTTTTCAAAATAAAGTTGGAAAATATGTTTTGAAAACGTATGTCCAAACACATTTTCATCTTCAAATCAAACTTTATCCAAATCAGATTTTTCAAAATAAATTTGGGATCTATGGCCAAACGTTAGCTAAAGATTAAAAAGTGCAAATATGAAATAAAATGTACTGCTATATATGACAGCATAATTTGATAAACTAAAATTTATATTTAAATGATACTTTATATTATATAAAGGCCATATATAGAGACTGATGATTATATTGTAAAACAAAGTAATATTATGACAGTGAAAATTGATTACCAAGAACTTTGATCTGCCTTCCTCCTCCTATTCTAAACAAAAAAGTTAAATCGTTTTTGTTTTCCTTAGTACGGGTAAAGAAAGTAAGTGAACAAGGTCAATCTTAGCTAGGAGAGTAAACTAATTAGCAAGGCATGTGATATGATTTTCAATATTTGAGAGAATAAAAGCTAAACGTAAAGGCAGTGTACACTACTCTACTTTATTGATATTGTGATTCCTTCATTATTTTATCTCTTGAAATAATAGAAGATATATTTTCTTTAAGGATTGGTTGACAACACCATAAGCGAAAAGAACTAACATGGATCTAACAATTTCAACTATTTTCCGAAATAACAATGTGAATGTTCTTAAGAGATTTAGAGCAAGCCAAAGAACAGAGGGAAAAAAAAGGTTTAAAGCCTCAATAATATATTAGAGTTTAAGTAGCTCTTCATTTGAAATCTTATGCATGGTCTTTAAATATTTATCTGCTGCCGAACGAATTTGTTCTACTGAGCGAAATGTAGTCTAATTTTCATCTTTGTTTTCAGACATTTCCGTATTCCAACCCCAATCCCCGCAAAACGCCTCCATCAAGAGATAAAAAAAGTGCTCAATTCAGCATATTGAATAGGCATTTGATGCTATATATCAAGTGAAAAGGACAAAACAAATAATGCAACAAAAATAAGTTTGAGCACAAACAAACTTGCCAAAACAATCAAATTACATAAATCTGTTACACCTTAAACAAAATTCTAGCTCTTGAATCCAACTCGATGGATCATAAATCACCATACCTCTATGTGGCAAGTGGCATGGGGAGAAAAAGAAAGACATCAATAATCCTAATTCAATGATCTCGTATTTCAGAGTTGCGCCATATAAGTTGGTGCATCATGGGAATCAAATTTGATCTCTTTAATATGTAGACCTTTGACTCCTCATTAAATTACATAATGGATATATTGACAAAATGTCTGTTCATTTGCTCTAACGCTATGGTGTATGAACTTAACGAATACTTCCTCCGATTCACAATAAGTGATCACTATACTTTTTTATTTTGGTTCAAAATAAGTGTCGAGTTAGATAATCAAGAAAAAATTTAATTTATTTTTATTCTTTTACTCTTATGTACATATCCCTAAAAAGTTTTCTCACTCTTCACTATAACTATGTGACCAATATTTAATAAGGGTAGCTTAATCATACTAGGTATTTTTATATAAGATTTAACATTTTCTTAATGGGCGTGCTAAAAGAAAACTGATCATTTATTGTGAACCAGAGGGAGTAATTGGCAAAGTTTACTTACATCCAGAAGAATAAGAAAATGATAAAGAAGTGAAAGAGTTTCGGTTACATTATTAGAAGAACTTGGTTGGGAATACAAAAGAATTTCACAAGTTTCAAAGGGACATCTCATGCGTTATATAGTGTGTTTTATGCTTTCATTATTTATTGATATAAAGAGTAGTAAATAATTAAAAGCTCATTTTATCATAGATGTTTTTATTTTTTGGTACAAAAATGTTACAAGAATGCTGTTTAAATGAAGGGCAAAAAGGTTATTCAATTTTGATGGACAATATGGTAATTTAAATTTGCTGTACTGAAGCTTCCCACTTTAGTATAACTAGTTTATGAATACGTGCGTTGCACGTGTATCTCACGAAGTAACAAAGATGGTATCAATCATATTAAAATTTTAATAAAAGTGCTAGTTGAAAAGGAGGAACGATTAGCCTATTCTATATTTTTCATATTTGCAAAATAACAATTAAATTTAGTAAATTAGCTAAAGCCCCATTAGGAACATCGGAGTCAAATATGACCGACTCCGAGATGGTGCCGTTATGAATTTGTTACAGAAGGATAAGATTCTTGCCACATCCCCAAGATCATGGCACAAATTCCGAAATTTATTTTTACGACCTAGTACGAATCCGTACTAGGCGGTTAGACAACTGTCCCAATAAGATTCCGTACTATAAATAGAAATGTACCTTATTTAGGGTTCCCCTATTATATAAAGGGAACCCCAATTATTTGTAAATATCATCAATCATTAGTAAAAAATATACTCTCTTACTTTCTGGTTCATATTTCATCAGAATTGTCCTTTTTTTTTTTTCTTATTTCATTGTTCTTAATCATCCTCGAAGCCACCTAGCTCGAGGTCAAGACTGTCTTGCACATCGGTTTGATTTACTTATTTCCTTCATTTATACGTTATACTTCTTGGTTGTTAATTGGTATTGAATTAAATCACATATCTTTAAATCCACAAATCAAGTTTAATTGTTACTCGTATTTTCGAGGTAAATAGCTTGGCGCCCACCGTGGAGCTAAAGATAATAGTGTTTATTTCGATATTGATTCTAATAAAACACATTATTTTTCACACTTGTTCTTGTCAATGATTCTTTGATTTCAGGATAAAACATGTCAAACTCACAGAATGCGCCCGTACACGGTTGATTAGAGGTCCTGATTCAGACGAACCGGCTCATCCATCCTCGATCCTTATCCTCATCGATGCTAGAGAAAAGAGATTTTGAAGATCGGTGATGCAGCTTTATCAGACCACCTCGATAAAGGCGAGGGCTGTTGTCACGACTCCAACCCCGGTCATGATGGCGCCCAACACACTGCTAGGCAAGCCTGGCCTTTCAACAACATTTTCCAACTTAAACAGATTATAGATGTAAAATACAGGGGAAAATTACTAGGCCATTATATTAGAAGTCTAGGAATAATGATAAAATATGCAGAAGTTTAACAAAATACTGCTACATAGCCCCAAATGGAATCCAATATCACGAATATGAGCCTCTAATACAGAATCTCAACCTACTACAAGATTGTCTAAGAAATGCAGAATAAAAGATAGAGATAGAGGGGAGAGATCAAGGTTGCGAACGCCATGCAGCTACCTCGATGCTCCCAAGACACTGCGCTGCTCAGCTAATATCCTCACTTAGTCTGGGATGCACTTGGATTGCGTACATGGAGTAATGTGAGTACTCCGACCCAGTGAGTAATAAACATAAATAAAGACTGAGAATAAGAAATCATGGAAAGACGCAAAATAAGCTATAACTGGCATTTTAGAGCATTTAATAGCGAAGCAACAAGTCGATAAAGTAAGAGTACAGAAATGCTATGACAGGTAAAACAATTAAAGAACAGATGCATGAATGAAATGCATCAACCAGGCTCTCGGCCTCAATATCAATAAAATACCGTTGCGGCGTACAACCCGATCCATGCCCAATCCAGAAATCATATAAGCCCCTCGAGCAATATTAAAATAATAGTTCTCAGCTCAAAAAGTCAATAAAATACAGTTTAAGTTTTTAAATCATCGAAAGATGGCTGAGTTTGCAAAACAGTATTAAAACTTAGGACTGAGATCAAATAATATGCCAAATAATGTGAAAACAGTGATAGCAATCCCTGAAGGATTCAAATAATTGGCACGAAGCCCAAATACAACAATTTAATCCAAGTAGGATGATTCTCAAACAAGTTCTAATCGAAAACACAGTAAAGCATCACTCGGGACGGACCAAGTCACAATCCCCAATAACAAACGATCCCACACTCGTCGTAGAGCGCGTGTCTTGCCTCAATATAGCATTACGATGTAAAATCCGGGGTTTCTAACCCTCAGGGCATCATTTACATCTATTACTCACCTCAAGCCGGCCAAAATCCTAGCTCGCTATGCCCTTGCCTCGCAAATCAACCTCTTCAAGCATGGAATCTGATCAAAACCACAGGAATATGTTACAATAGGCTAAGGGAACACAACCCAATCGAAAAGACTCGAAAAATATTGAAATTAACAAAATTGGCAAAACCCGAGCCCCGGGCCCACTTCTCGAAAAATCAAAAAATTAACATCATTGGACTCCTTATCTCGCCACGAGTCTATTCATATCAAATTTACCAAAATCCGAGCTAAAATGCTCCCTCAAACCATAAATTTTCATTCAAAAAGTCAAGCCCCAATTCTTCCCTTTTTAATCAAATTTCCATGAATTTAAGTGTTGATTCTTCAATTAAATGATGTTTCTAGGTCATAAGACTCACCTCCAATCAAATCCAGTCGAAAGCCTCTTTAATCCTCGTCAAAAAGCTCTCAAGGTTACTCAAAAATAGTGGAATTAGACTTAAGCTCGCGAAACAAAAATGAGCATTAAAACCCTTCTATTAATAATAATAGGGATTTTCGCATCTGCGGTCCCTTTTCGCATATGCGACCACCGCTTCTGCGGTTAAAATTCCGCTTGTGCGGATCCTTACTTAAAGACCACGACCGCTTCTGCGGTCTCTTACCGCATATGCGGTCCTCGATCCTGCGGATAAATGTCCGCTTCTGTGAAAATGCCAATTCCCTACTCTTCCGCTTCTGTGACACGACTACCGCATCTGCGGCCTTGTAGATGCGGTTTCCCTTCCGCACCTGCAGAAACTTCCATTCCGGCCATAAACAGCACCTGCGAACCTCTTCCTGCACCTGCGCAACCACATCTGTGGTTCCTTTTCCGCAGATGCAGAAATACCAGAGACCAGCAAGAACCTGCAATCTCCCAACTCCAAATTTCATCCCGTTAGCCATCGAAAATCACCCCGAGGCCCCCAGGACCTCAACCAAAAGTGCCAACCCATCCTAAAATATCATTCAAACTTGCTCAAATCATCAAAACATTCGATCAGAAACCCAACCAAACCAACTCCGAATCATATGAAATTTTGCACACACATCCCAAATCACCTAACAAATCTACTACCACTCTCGGAATTCTATTCCGACCCTCGGATCAAAATCTCACCTTTCAACCGAAAATTGCCAAAATGCTAACTTCGCCAATTCAAGCCAAATTCTACACCGGACCTCCAAAATCACTTCCGATCACACTCCTAAGACACAAATCACTCCCCGAAGCTAACCGAATCACCGGAAATCACATCCGAGCCCTCTAAATTATAAGTCAACATCCGGTTGACTTTTCCAAACCAAACCTTCCTTAAAGAGACTAAGTGTCTCAATCCCTACCAGAACCAATCCAAATAAACTCTAACATATCAAATACTGATAATGAAACATGAAGAAGCATAAAATGGGAAAAACGGGGCGGTGACACATGAGAAGACGGGTCGGGTCGTCACATCCTCCCCAACTTAAACAAACGCTCGTCCTCGAACGGGTCAAGAAACATACCTGAAGTCTCAAATAGGTGAGGGTATCTGCTCCGCATCTCCTGCTCGGTCTCCCAGGTAACCTCCTCCATGGGCCGACCTCTCCACTGCACCTTCACCGAGGCTATGCCCTTTGATCTCAATTTCCGAACCTGACGACCCAAAATAGCGACTGGCTCCACATCATAAGTCAAATCCTCATCTAACTGCACAGTGCTGAAGTCCAAAACATGAGACGGGTCCCCCACATACTTTCGGAGCATGGAAACATGGAATACCGGATGAACGATCGACAAGCTGGGTGGCAAAGCAAGCATATAGGCCACCTCTCCAATCCTCCTAAGTACCTCAAAAGTCCCAATGAATCGTGGACTCAACTTCCCTTTCTTTCCAAATCTCATAACACCCTTCATAGGCGAAACCTTCAGCAAGACCTTCTCACCCACCATGTAAGATACATCTCGAACATTCCGGTCCGCATAACTCTTCTGACGTGACTGAGTTGTACGAAGTCTCCCACGAATCACTTTCACCTTCTCTAAGGCATCCTGGACCAACTTTGTCCCCAATAGTCTAGCCTCGCCGGGCTCAAACCAACCAATCAGAGATCTACAACGTCTCACATACAAGGCCTCATACGGTGCCATCTGAATACTGAACTGATAGTTGTTGTTGTAGGCAAACTTTGCAAGCAGCAGAAACTCATCCCAAGAACCTCCAAAATCAATCACACAGGCACGCAACATGTCCTCCAATATATGAATGGTACGCTCGAACTGCTTGTCCGTCTGAGGATGAAATGTTGTGCTCAGCTCCACCTGTGTACCCAACTCTCGCTGAAAAGTCCTCCAAAACGGGGAAGTGAACTGAGTACCCTTATCTGAGATAATAGACACTGGAACCCCATGCAATCGGACAATCTCCCGGATAAAGATCCCTGCCAGCCGCTCCGAAGAATATATAGTGCATATTGGAATAAAGTGCACGGACTTGGTCAGCCGATCCACAATCACCCAAATCGAATCGAACTTCTTCAAAGTCCGAGGGAGACCACTCACAAAGTCCATAGTAATCATCTCCCACTTCCAATCAGGAATAATCATCCGCTGAAGTAGACCACCCGGTCTCTGATGCTCATATTTCACCCGCTGACAATTAAGACATCGAGCTACATAACCCACAATATCTTTCTTCATTCTCCTCCACTAATAGTGCTGTCTCAAATCCTGATACATCTTCACGGCACCCGGATGGATGGAATACCGCGAGCTGTGAGCCTCCTCAAGAACCAACTCTCTAAGCCTATCTACATTGGGCACACAAATCCGGCCCCGCATCCTCAATACACCATCATCACCAATGGTCACATCTCTGGCATCGCCATGCTGAACTCTATCCTTGAGGACAAGAAAATGCAGATCATCATACTGGTGCTCTCTGATGCGATCATACAAGGAAGATCGAGAAACTATGCAAGCCAATACCCGACTGGGCTCTGAAATGTCTAATATCACAAACCGATTGGCCAACGCCTGAACATCAACTGCAAAGGGCCTATCCCCAATTGCCATGTACACCAAGCTCCCCATACTGACTGCCTTTTGGCTCAAAGCATCGGCTACTACATTGGCCTTTCCCAGATGATACAAAATGGTAATATCATAATCTTTTAGCAACTCAAGCCACCTTCGCTGCCTCAAATTAAGATCCTTTTGTTTGAACAAATGCTGAAGACTACGATGATCGGTGAACACCTTACAAGATACGCCATATAAGTAGTGCCTCCAAATCTTCAAAGCATGAACTATAGCAGCCAACTCTAAGTCATGAACAAGGTAGTTCTTCTCATAGGGCTTCAACTAATGAGAAGCATAAGAAATCACTCTACCCTCCTGCATCAACACACACCCAATCCCGACTCTCGAAGCATCACAATAAACGGTATAAGAACTTGAAGCTGATGGCAAAACCAATACTGGAGTTGTGGTCAAAGCTATCTTGAGCTTCTGAAAGCTCTCCTCGCACTCGTCCGACCATACAAATGGAGCACCCTTCTGCGTCAACTTGGTCAAGGGCGATGCAATAGAGGAAAAACCCTGAACAAACCGGTGATAATAGCCTGTCAAACTGAGGAAGCTACGAATCTCTGTGGCTGAGGGGTCTAGGCCAACTCTGAACCGCCTCTATCTTCTTTGGATCAACCTGAATACCATCGTTGGACACCACGTGCCCCAGGAAAGCCACAGAACCGAGCCAAAACTCACACTTGGAGAACTTTGCATAAAGCTTCTCCTCTCTCAATCTCTGCAATACGACACGCAAATGCTCCGCGTGCTCCTCGTGGCTACGCGAGTACAAAAAAATATCATCAATAAAAATAATAACAAATGAATCCAGATACGGCCGAAATACACTGTTCATCAAATGCATAAATGTTGCTGGGGCATTAGTCAACCCAAAGGACATAACAAGAAACTCATAGTGCCCATATCTAGTCCTGAAAGCAGTCTTCATAATATCTGAATCCCTGATCTTCAACTGGTGATAGCCTGAACAGAGATCAATTTTGGAGAATACCCTCGCCCCATGAAGCTGGTCAAATAAATCATCAATACGAGGCAGGGGTACTTGTTCTTCACTGTTACTTTATTCAATTGCCTGTAGTCAATGCACATTCTCATGTTGTCATCCTTCTTCTTCACAAATAGAACTGGTGCACCCCACGGTGACACACTAGGCCGAATGAACCCCTTATCCAGGAGTTCCTGAAGCTGATCCTTTAATTCTTTCAACTCTGTTGGTGCCATGCAATACGGAGAAATGGAAATGGGCTGAGTACCCGGCACCAGGTCAATACCAAAATCAATGTCCCTGTCCGGCGGCATGCCCGGTAGGTCTGCAGGAAACATATCAGGAAACTCCCTCACAACTGGGACTGAATCAATGCTAGGAGTCTCAGCTCCAACATCCCTCACGAATGCCAAAGACAACCCTTCCCAGCCATACACTAGGCCTTTAAGAATGAGATTACCCTGCTGAGAACATAATCAGTCACGCCATGCCACTCGATCCTCGGAACACCCGGTATAGCCAAAGTGACTGTCTTAACATGACAATCCAGAATAGCATGACGCAGAGATAACTAGTCCATACCCAAAATAACATCAAAATCCACCATGCTCAATAATAGTAAATCAACTCGGGTCTCCAAACCCCTAATAGTCACCAAACACGACCGATATACATGGTCTACAACAATAGTATCACCCACCAGGGTAGATACATGAACAGGTAAAGCAAGACACCCTCAGGTCGTACCCAAATGATGAGCGAAATATGAAGACCCATAGGAATAGGTGGAACTGGGATCAAATAAGATAGAGGCATCTCTATGGCAGACTCAAATAATACCTGTGGTAACAGCATCTGACGCAATGGCATCTGTCTTGCCTGGGATAGCATAAAATCAAGCTTGGCCACCGCCTGATCGGCCTCCACCTCTGGGGCGACCCCTGGCTGCCTGGCCTCCACCCCTAGCTGACTGGGCGGGTGCTGAAGAAACTGGAGCAGAAGACAAGGGTTGATCCCTCTGCTGAGACTGACTACCACAAAGTCGAGGACACTGCCTCCTCATATGACCAAACTCACCGCACTCGTAGCAACTACCAGGTGCTGGAGAAGGGGACTGAAGGGAACCCCTCGCACCAGAGTGACCAGCCGATGCACTCGGCACAGAAGAACCTTGAGCTGAAGGGGCATAAGATGAGCTTTGAGCTGGGAGGGCACTAAGTGAAGGCTGACCCTGCTGGAACCCCTAATGACCACGGCCTAAAGATGCCCCACTATACTTTGGATGGGCCGACTGAGGAGGCCTAAAGGAACGACCTCTACCACGCTGGAACTGGCCCCTAGACGGAGCACCACTGAAATTGCCCGAACCTCGAGGCCTCTTGGCCTCCCTCTCCTCTCGCTCCCTGCGGCGAACCGACTCAATATCTCGAGCAATGTCAACCACCTCCTCGAACGAAGCACCCAATACCCGCTCTCTAGTTATCAAAATGCAGAGAGAGTAGTTAAGGCCATCCACAAATTTCCGGATCCTCTCACGGTCTGTCGGAATCAACCAAGTAGCATGACGGGCCAACTGTGAAAATCTCATCTCGTACTGGGTCACTGTCATGTCCCCCTGAGTCAACCACTCGAACTGTCTACGCAGCTCCTCTTTGCGGGACTGCGGTACATACTTCTTCAAGAAGAGAGTGGAAAATTACTGTCAAGTAAGGGGCGCTGCACTTATAGGCCTACGCCTCTCAAAATCCTCCCACCAGGTAAATGCAGCCCCTTAGAACTGGAAGGTAGTAAAAGCCACACCACTCGACTCCAAAATCCCTGTGGTGTGAAGCATATGCTGACACTTGTCAAGAAAACCCTGGGCATCCTCGCCCTCAGCACCATTAAATGGCGGAGGCTGGAGCCTACCGAATCTCTCGAGACGACGCTACTCATCGTCTGGCATAGTTGGAACCACAAAGTCCTGAACTGGTGCAACCGGCTGAGCTGGAGCTGCTCTCGGTGTCTGCAATCCCTGCACAACCTGCTCAGGTATGCGAGCAACGGGGGTCTGATTGCCTCTCCCGGACTGTGAATAGCTGCTGCGGTAGTGGCTGAAACCACCTGAGCCAGGCCACTGCAAACTGATAATATCTAAGCCAAGGCCTCCTGGAGACACGGAATCACAATGGGCACTGCCGGTACCTGAACAGGTGCTGCTGGAGCATCCACGGCTGAAGTCTGGTCCTGAGCTAGGGCAACTGGTGGATCAACAGGTACTGCCCTCGCTGCTTTGCCTCGACCACGACCACGACCGCGTCCACGGCCTTTGGTGGGTGGTACTGGTGGTTGTCCGCCACGTCCGGTAGCACGAGTCCTCGCCATCTGCGAGAGAATAGAATACAAAAGTTTAGTTCTCGGATCAACAAAGTCACACGACAAGAATTTCAAGAATGTGGAGTTTTTCCTAAAGGTTCTGCAACCTCTCGAGGATAAATATAGACGTCTCTGTACCGATCCGCGGGACTCTATTAAATCGGCTCATGATTCGCGAGACCAAGTAACCTAGGCTCTGATACCAACTTGTCACGACCCCAACCCCGATCATGATGGCGCCTAACACACTACTAGAAAAGCCCGGCTTTTCAACAACATTTCCCAACTTAAACAGATTATAGATGTAAAACACAGGGAAAAATTACTAAGCTATTATATTAAAAGTCTAGGAATAATGATAAAATATGCGGAAGTTTAATAAAATACTGCTACATAGCCCCAAATGGAATCCGGTGTAACGAATATGAGCCTCTAATACAGAATCTCAACATACTACAAGTCTGTCTAAGAAATGTGGAATAAAAGATAGAGATAGATGGGAGACATCAAGGCTGTGAATGCCATACAGCTACCTCGATGCTCCCAAGACACTGCGCTGCTCAGCTAATATCCTCACTTAGTTTGGGATGCACCTGGATTTCGTGCAGGGAGTAATGTGAGTACTCCGACCCAGTGAGTAATAAACATAAATAAAGACTGAGAATAAGAAATCATGGAAAGACGCAAAATAAGCTATAACTGGCATTTTAGAGCATTTAATAACGAAGCAACAAGTCGATAAAGTAAGAGTACGGAAATGCTATGACAGGTAAAACAATTAAAGAACAGATGCATAAATGAAATGCAACACATAGAACGGTACACTCTAGTACCTGTTGCAGCGTGCATCCCGATCCATTTATTTATCATCGACGGCGCTTACTAGGGGTGTGTACAGACTCCGGAGGGGCTCCTACAGCCCAAGCACAAAAATCAAGACATCTCGCGGCATCAATCAGGCTCTCGACCTCAATATCAATATAATACCGCTGTGGCGTGCAGCCTAATCCATGCCCAGTCCAAAAATCATATAAGCCCCTCGGGCAATATTAATAGTATGATTCTCAAACAAGTTCTAATCGAAACATAATAAAAGCATCACTCGGGACGGACCAAGTCATAATCCCCAATAATAAACGATCCCGCACTCATCGTAGAGCGCGTGTCTCGCCTCAATATAGCATTACGATGTGAAATTCCGGGGTTTCAAACCCTCAGGGCATTATTTACATCTATTATTCACCTCAAGCCGGCCAAAATCTTAGCTCGCTATGCCCTTGCCTCGCAAATCAACCTCCTCGAACGTCGAATCTGATCAAAACCATAAGGAATACGTTATAATAGGCTAAGGGAACACAAACCAATCGAAAAGACTCGAAAAATGTCGAAAATCACAAAATTGGCAAAACCCGAGCCCTGAACCCACTTCTCTAAAAAATCATAAAATTAACATCACCGGACTCCTTATCTCGCCACGAGTCTATTCATATCAAATTTACCAAAATCCGAGCTCAAATGCTCCTTCAAACCCCAAATTTTCATTCAAAAAGTCAAGCCCTAATTCTTCCCTTTTTAATCAAATTTTCATAAATTTAAGTGCTGATTCTTCAATTAAATGATGTTTCTAGGTCATAAGACTCACCTCCAATCAAACCCAGTCGAAAGCCTCTTTAATCCTCGTCAAAAAGCTCTCAAGGTTACTCAAAAATGGTGGAATTAGACTTAAGCTCGCGGAACAAAAATGAGCATTAAAACCCTTCTGATAACAGGGATTTTCGCATCTGCGGTCCCTTTTCGCATCTGCGACCACCGCTTCTGCGATTAAAATTCCGCTTCTACAGATCCTTACTTAAAGACCACGACCGCTTCTGCGGTCCCCTACCGCATAAGCGGTCCTCGCTCCTGTGGATAAATGTCCGCTTCTGCGGAAATGCCACTTCCCCACTATTCCGCTTCTGCGACACGACTATCGCATCTGCAGCCTCGCAGATGCAGTTTCCCTTCCGCATCTGCGGAAACTTCCATTCCAGCCATAGACCGCACCTATGAACCTCCTCCCGCACCTGCGCAACCGCATCTACGGTTCCTTTTCTGCAGATGCGGAAATACCAGATACCAGATACCAGCAAGAACCTGCAATCTCCCAACTCCAAATTTCATCTTGTTAGCCATCTGAAATCACCCCGAGGCCCCCGGGACTTCAACCAAAAGTGCCAACCCATCCTAAAACATCATTGAAACTTGCTCAAATCATCAAAACACCACAAATAACACCAAAACCATCAAATTACATCGGATTCAAGCCTAAGTTCTTCTAAAATTTTTGAGACACGCATTTGATCAAAAACCCAACCAAACCACCTCCGAATCATATGAAATTTTGCACACACATCCCAAATCACCTAACAAATCTACTACCACTCTCGGAATTCCATTCCGACCCTCGAATCAAAATCTCACCTATCAACCGAAAATCGCCAAAATGCTAACTTCGCCAATTCAAGCCAAATTCTACACCGGACCTCCAAAATCACTTCCGATCACACTCCTAAGACACAAATCACTCCCCGAAGCTAATCGAATCACCGGAAATCACATCCGATCCCTCTAAATTATAAGTCAACATCCGGTTGACTTTTCCAAACCAAACCTTCCTTAAAGAGACTAAGTGTCTCAATCCCTACCAGAACCAATCCAAATCAACTCTAACATATCAAATACTGATAACGAAACATGAAGAAGCATAAAATAGGGAAAACGGAGCGGTGACACAAGAGACAACGGGTCGGGTCGTCATAGCTGTATAACATGATCAGGTGGTCGAGGGTAAAAGGCATCCCCTCGACCTGGACCGAGAAATACCTGATCAAATTGATGATGCGCTAGAAAGAAGGATAGATCTGGCCAAGCGTCACCTGGTATTGTTGGAAAAAATCGAGAATTACTGGGTCTATAGGACCCAATGTAAATGGGTAGGTATACACACTTAAGTATCCTACCTTATGGGTGATGATGTCCTCTTCGGGGGAGGGGATCACGACGTCCTTATTCTCCCAATTGCAATCCTTTTTCACCTGCTCAAATTCATCTTCAGTGATCAAGCAGATGTTTCGAGACATGGGCTCACACCGGCCTGGTGTCGAGGTAGGTTTGTTGATTTTAAAATCTGAAGTTATCTTGCATGACTCGGGAGTGCACTCCTCGATACGAGGTGGCACCATCATTCTACCTCCGGCCGGCCGCGAAGATGAAGAAACTTTCTCTTTCTGGGGAATGGTTTTATATGTTTTATCCATTGATATTGAGAAATTCAAAGGAGGAGAAAGAGTTGATGTTGTAGCAAGAACAAATTGGGAAAGGAGTGAACTAAGAGAAGATGAAGAAACTAGTGAAAATTTACGAGTGATTTGAGAAGTAAGAGATGTAAAAATTGTGAGATTGGCCTATTTATAGAGGCCACCTTAACGGTTTGGGGAAACCAACAGCCGACCATCAGCCGCCTTCAATTGATGGCTTTGGGAACTGTGCAGATACAACCTTTCAATCACCGACGTCACGAGATTGGCATCATGATCGAGGCATCGAAGGGTCGAGAATCAAATCATTTCTTATCATTTTATTCTAAGAAACGCGGGGACTATATGTATATGGTCAAAATCATATGCCTCTGATTTTGTAGGCTCGAGAGGTTGCCTCGAGGACAAAAGTTCGATATAGACCAAGCTCGGCCTCGAAGGCAGAATAAGAGGCTCGAAGATCAAAGTGCTCGAGAACATCGAAGTCAAGTATGACCTACTCCGAGATGGTGCCGTTATGAGTTTGTTACATAAGGACAAGATTCCCGCCACGTCCCCAAGATCGTGGCATAAATTCCGAAATTTATTCGTACGACTTATTACGAATCCATACTAGGCGGTTAGACAATTGTCCCAATAAGATTCCTTACTATAAATAAAAATATACCTTATTTAGGATTCTCTTATTATATAAATGGGACCCAATCATTTGTAAACATCATTAATCATTAGCAAAGAATATACTCTCTTACTTTCTGGTTCATATTTCATCAGAATTGTCCTTTTTTGTTCTTATTTCATTGTTCTTGATCAGCCTCGAGGCCACCTAGCTCGAGGTCAAGACTGTCTTGCACACCGGTTTGATTTACTTATTTCCTTCATTTATACGTTATACTTCTTGGTTGTTAATTGGTATTGAATTAAATCACATATCTTCAAAATCACAAATTAAATTTTATTGTCACTCGTATTTTTTAGATAAACACTGTAGTCTCTAAGAAGTAAACCCAAACACAATATATAATTGTAAAATTAAAAAAAAAAAATCTATCTAATTTCTACAATCTAAAATGGTACAAACACACTACACTGTTAATTGTTGTTGTTTAATCGGAAAGCGAGAAACTTCCGCAGTCCGCTGGCATACGATTATCTTGATAATTTAAAAACAATAATAATAAAAGTGTAGTATTATTACCAATTTTGTGATAGCAGTAAGTAATCCAGGTAACTTGTTAAAAGAATTGTAAACACAAAATTAGTCCTTAATAGAATATAATAAAGTTCAGACCCCAACAAAATATAAAACGTTACCAATAGAAAGAACTCATACGGTATGCTTCCTATTCTTGAACAGGAAGACTTGAAATAAACAGATAAAATATGTAAAAGATCTAGTTAAAAGATATTGGGCATATATATGATTAAAAAATTATAACTAATTTCAATTAGTACAATTACCAGCAAGGATCTAAATCACAGTTCTTACACTGCCTTATTAGAATATTAATTTTGCTAAGTGAATTTGCTAGCCTAAAGTACTATATCTAGTAGCAGGGATCCAACACTAAGAGCCTGTTTGGATTGGCTTAAACATTTTTAGATAGTGAAAGTGTTTGGCAAAACAGAAAATAGCTTAAAAAAAGTTAAAATTGGCTTAAAAAAAAGCCAAAAACCACAAGTTGGCTAATCCCAACTTTTTTTTTTAGCTTAAAAGCCAACTATCTTTGACCAAGTATTTTATCCTCTTATCCCTAATAATATTTATTATTCCAAAAATATCCTTCACACCAAAATCCCAATTTAACTCTAATTCTTTCATGTTATCTATTCATGCGACTTCCTACCTTATTTCTTCATTCTGTTCTTGTTCTTTCTGGTTCTTCTCCAGTTGGTAACACTTGATTTAATTCACATTTTGAGTTTTTACTTCATTTTTTTTGTCCAAGGTCACTCATTTAGCTGGGATTATCTAAAGTATTTCCCAACTTTTTTCTTTTCATTTCATACTATTTTCTTATATCAATAATCATACAATTCATTTGTTTCCCAGTAAGCTTAGAATTTCAAGAAATAAATAAAAAATTTACATTGTTGAAAGAAGTGAAAAATAAGAGTTCAACAATTATATTTATAAAAATTATCTTAGGTGATCAGTTAAATATTAATTATTTTATATTTATATTAATAAGTTTAAAATAAAATATTATAGTAATAATCTTCTTTATAATGTTAACAGCTTTAAGGATATTTCAGTCATTTTAATAGAAAAAGTACTTATCAGAACTTGTTTACCAAATATTTCGACAGCTTTTTTTCAGCTCCAACACTTTTATCCAAACACATAACTGCTTATTTATAAAACCAGCTCCAGCACTTAAAAAGTGCTTTTAAGCACTTGTGCTTAAAAGCTACTTTTTTAAGTCAATCCAAACGGGCTCTAATAATGGACACTTACCCCTACTCCTTGGGGGCAGGGATAAGGTCTGCGTACATAGTACCCTCCCCAGACTCCACTTGTGGGTAAGGGTGTCAATGGTTCAGTTCGACAAGTTATTTTATAAAATTTGTACCATACCAATTTTTCGATTATTCTATTATGTGTAATCAAAATTAGACTTTTCGAAACCGTCTCAATCATGTCGATTTCTCTTCGGTATCGGTACGGTTCGGTAAATATTCGGTAATTTTTTTAATTACATGTCGTGTAAAAATTACTAGTAGAAGTAGAATGCAATAACATTTATACTTTTATAGGACTTAGAAAAACTCTCTAGACATTTTTACAGTTTAAAAGGTGATAAATTAAGAAAATATAAAAAATGGATAGAGTATAGATCCACAAAGTATTCTATATCAATGTAAAAGAAACTAAGCAAATACAAAAAAATATAAATTACACGAGTGAAAAGATATTAACCAAGCTGGGTCTCAAGAATAAAGTCTATAGAAGATTAAATATTCAAAACGATAAATCTAAATTTGCGAAAGGAAACATGTTCAATACATTGTAGTTTGTTACTCGTAATCGCTACAACACCTTATGTTTTGCTAGTGAATATGCTGGAAATAATTTAATTTCAATAGGAGTAGCATAATAGGTTTGGGAATAATTAGGATTTTAAGTTTAATTACTTGTTATCTTGTAACTATTTTATAATTCCAAGGCCCCGAAAAAAATTTAATGCTTTATTATTTTTAAACTTAATATATAAATATATCTTCACATTGTAAATTTATTTGGTACGGTTAGGTATTTTTTTGGTTTATTTTCATAAAATAAAAACCTTCCCTAGATGTATATAAAAGCCTACGATTTTTTTATAAGAAACCTAAAAATTGGTTCGGTACGGCATGGTTTGGGCAGTTTAGTCGGTTTTTAAATATCCATTGACTCCTATAGTGCAATAATAATTATTTGGTGCATCTCTACAAGTAAAATTGATGGTTCAATCACTAAATTATAAAAAGAATATAATTTGGAACCTATAATTTTAAAAGTATGGTGGATTCATGGTAAGAGACTAAAGTTAAACCCGTCAAATATAAACTAGACCCACATTTTCATAATAGTGCACCCATCATCTTGAAATCCTGAATCCGCCTCTGTCTCTATGAGAAGTAAATAATTTTATGGTAGTAACTTACCCGCATTGCGTGTTTACACCCATCCAATAAATAAATAACACATGTCACATTATTTAACTACAATAAGCATAGTTAATTGCCAAGTATTTTCCATATCATCTTAAAACAATAATTTAAAAATACTTTAATAGAGTCTTGCAAAGCTCCTGTCTATAACGTTAATGGATGATAGCATTAATTTCTTGTTTACTTTCTGTGCCATCGCTGGCCATTACTAACACAAATTTAATTTTCCTTCTACTGTAGTAACTATCGTTATTTATATAAACATTTTAAACTTAACAAATAAGCATTTACCTTAGCATACTCTCGGTGCAATACATCTGAAGATTAACAAACGAAAAATGGAAAATGTCTCATATATCCTTTTACGCCTTTACCACAACAACAACAACAACCTAGTATAATCCCACTTAGCGGGGTCTGGGGAGGGTAGTGTGTATGCAGACCTTACCTCTAACCTAGGATAGAGAGGCTGTTTCCAAATAGACCCCCGGCATCCTTCCCTCCAAGAACTTCTCACTTTGCTCTTGGGGAGACTCGAACTCACAACCTCTTGGTTGGAAGTGTGGGTTGCTTACCATCAGAGCAACCCCTTTAGGCCTTTACTATTAGAAATTGTTTACAAGTATCATTTGTTATACTATTGGATTAAAAGAATCCCTACCGTCTAACTATCCAAATAAATATATCCCTGACTCGACGGATTGGACATGTGGCATCCATCCAAGACTTTTGGTCCATCGGATATTAGATTAGACCCGACCCGCTCCACTACCCACATCTCTCATACACAAATTGGCATAGCCGACAAGCAATGACAGAGGAACATGGTGGCAAAGATGCAGAACACCATATGTGCATCGAATTAATTTAAACAAGAGACAAGCACTATAGCTTAGGTATTTCTCATATTTGTGGCAAACGACATGGTCAAATTAGTTGAATTTTAAGGGATGGGGTATTTTGCGTAGATGAAGGCTTTGGATGGTTTAGCTTTGGCATTGGATCTGCTGCATTTCATGGGCGATTTTCGGCGTGACTAGGCAGCTGCATTTTAGAGATTCGTGACAAATAGCACAATGAAATGAGTTGGGCTTTTATAGGTGAAAGGTGCTATAAGGTGATAAACCTTTCTAACAGTTCAAAATTGCTGGACAAGCGTAGGAACTACCATTTTTTTCGGTAGCTTCTCCGACCAAAGTGTTCTGCTATTTTTGAAGGCCTTCCCGTGGTCCAAATAAACTGAATATTTAAGGAGAAGAATGTGAAGAGTTTGACATGGAAATAGTGATATTTGTTATTTGCTAGGATGACCCTTGTAGTTGGCAAAGTGAAGGTGGTGGGATGACGGTAATTGTCGATGAAGAATTGGAGGGCAGCAATCCTTTTCTTTTTCTATTTTCCTTTTATTTTCATGATTTTTTATTATTTTAATAATTATTTTTTTATTGTTTTTTTATTTCACTGAGCGGGTAACGGGTGGTGGGGCTGAGTCGGGTCTAATCTAAGATCAGATGGAACAAAAGTCTTGGATGGACGCCACGTGTCCCTTCCGTCAAGTCAAGGATATATTTGTTTGGATAGTAAGACGGTAGGAGTTCTTCTGATCCGTATAACAAAGGATAATTTTAAACAATTTCTAATAGTAGAGGGATATATCATACTCTTTTCCGAACGAAAAAACTTTGCAAAATTGAACTTTGCTTTGCACAGTTATATTTTTTCGAAAATGATCTGGGTTAACCCCACTAATGATGGATCTTTTTAACAAGACGAAAATTTAATATATATAATGAGAAGAGTAATGTGAATAATATAATAGGTTAGTATGATCTTGCAGTTCTGAATTTTAGGGTCTAAATGGAGGGTATAACTTTCAGTTGACTCATCTTTCCTTTATTTCAAGTTGTTCATAAACCGGACAACTTGATTTTGGTGAAGTAGTGAAAGTTCTCGTACCATTAGAGGTGCTCCTCTTGATGACAGGAATAAAACCCTGATTCTTTTTAACTTATGTTAGTATGACTTAATTTCTTTTTTTATTTTTTACTAGTATCTACGCACGTTAATAATAGCACGTGATGATTTAAATATTTATTCGTGAAGGAACAGTAAAATTTAATTAATAAGAGAAATTTTATGTATAATAATACAACAATCATCTAAATACAAAAAAATATTATTACATTAGCATAATACATGAATTTAAAAGAAAAGGACGTCATCAACACTTACACAAATGATCAATTTTGTTATATTAGTTAGATAATTATGTATTATAGTTTAAAAGTATTTAATGTGATAGTATCTTAACGAACACTTCTTTGTGGACAATATTTTTTTGTGTATGTTTCCTCCTAATGCTTTGGTTGCTCCATTTTAACCGTAACTCTTGTTGTCGATCTTGATATCCCTCTTGAAAGTGCAACATACAGTTGAAACCATATTGTGGTAAATATAGTCCAATATTTTGGACGTTTGTCCTTGTGCTTTATTTATTACTAGCATAACAACCCCACGCGATGCGCAGAAATTGACAGAATATTAATCTAATAAAATTATGATCTAATATATTATATTAATTTAATAAATATTAGTTGTATTTTATTATTTAATATAGTGTGCAGAAATATAATACAATCAATAAAAAATTAAAGGATACAAATCATATAGTAATCAAATAAATTG
>MU683232.1:43089-57013 GCA_026770625.1 Nicotiana glauca
TATATATATATATATATATATATATATATATATATATATATATATAGGTGCTTTCTTTTTCTTTAGAACTTTTTTTTTGCTAATACTTGGATGGTTAGTCATCATAATCATTAAGTTTTATTCAATGAGTTGCACGTCAAATTTTATCGCTAGTGACTAGCATGCAGTGGTGCCCCCATCGTGCTCAAATCCTGGTTCCGCCTCTGGATTGCGCGTCGCAATATTTTTATTAAGGTATACATATATGGATCGGTTTGTATGCCGCAACAGATATTATATTGGATCGGGTTGCACGCCGCAACAGATATTATATTGGATCAGATTGCACGCCGCAATAAATATATTATATTTATTGGATCGGGTTGCACGCTGCAATAGTTATATATATACATATGGATCGTGTTGCGCGCCACAATATTAGTGTTATTATATTGTTTTAGATACTATAATGTTCCTTCATATTTATTTAGTTTCTGCTAAGTTGAACTGTTTCCCCGAGGCATGTACCCCCCTCCCTTTTAACTGCTCATTACTTTTTTATTTTTCTGTAATATATTACATATCTGCATAGTTTTATCTGGAGTCTGGTACTAGCCTCGTCACTACTTCGCCGGGGTTAGGCTAGACATTTACCAGCATATGGGGTCGGTTATACTAATACTACACTCTTTGCTCTTTTGCAAAGATCCAGGTATCGGAGCAGCTTACGGTGCGCAGCAGTAGTTCGGGAGTCAGCCTTCAGTCCACAAGATCCCGAGGTAGTCGTGCAGGCGTCCGCAGGCCTGGCATCTCTTCTACCTATTTTGATGAACTGTTTCCTCTTATACTCGAGACAGATTTTATTTCCTTGTTTCAAAAAATTGTGTGTAGCACTCCTAGATAGTCCGTGAATGTTGTGACACCAGTTCTGGGTAGAGGCATATGTAGATTTTCCTTATTATTTTGGTTTATTTCGTTTAAGTATTCCGCTAAATTACGAATTTCGCTATTGTTTAATTATTTATTTTCTGTCAATTAAATTGGTAAAATTGGATTTAAACAAAAGTAGTTATGGATTCTAAATGCGTGGCTTGCCTAGCTTCTACGAGTAGGCGCCATCACGACCCCCCGAGGATGGGAAATTTCGATCGTGAAAAGTTGGTATCAGAGCTCTAGGTTACATAGGTCTCACAATTCACGAACAAGCTTAGTAGAGTCTGAGGGATCGGTACGGAGACGTCTGTATTTATTCCCAGAGACTATAGAGTTAGGAAAAGTTTTACATTTGTTCTTTCCTGTCGTGCGGTTTGGTTTCTCAATGCTAATTGAATTTCTACTTTGTTCTTTCGTAGATGGAGAGAACACACGCTTCCTCATCTACAGCTCAGCAACCCGAGCCCCCAGCAGCAGCACCCACTAGGAGCAGAGGGCGAGGTCGTGGCCGTTCTAGAGGCCGAGGTAGGGGCAGAGCTCAGCCCCGAGCAGCAGCACCAGTGGCGGAGCCTCAAGTTGATTTTGACGAGGAGGTTCCAACCCTAGTAGTTTCGGTGGGCCCATCTCAGGTCCTAGAGGGGTTTATTGCTACCCTAGTTCTTCAGGATGCTCTGTTTCAATTGGTGGGCCTCATGGAGAGTGTCACCCATGCATGCTTGCTTCCCGTAGCACCAGCCACTTCTCAGGCTGGACGAGGGGCACATACTCCTGCTACTCGTACTCCAGAGCAGGAAGCTCCTCAGATTCAAACTCCAGTAGTTTAGCCAGTTGGAGCAACTCAGCCGGGTATGGTAACCCAGGCCAGTGATGGGCAGTTATGTCTGCCGATGCTTTATAGAGATTGGATAGGTTCATCAAGCTCTTCACTACTACCTTCAGCGGTGCATCTATCGAGGATCTTCAGGATTATCTGGATAGCTATCACGAGGTTCTTCGGAACATGGGTATTGTTGAGACCAATGGGGTTAATTTTGCTACATTTCGCTTGTCTGGATCCGCCAAGACTTGGTGGAGGTATTATTGCTTGGCTAGACCTGCAGGTTCGCCAACCTTGACCTGGGAGCAATTTACGCAGCTATTTCTAGAGAAGTTTCTCCCTATCACACATCTAGAGGCTTATCGGAGGCAGTTCGAGCGTCTCCAGCAGGGATCCATGACAGTCAGCGAGTACAAGACCAGGTTTATTGATTTGGCTCGTCGTTCTCTTATTATACTTCCCATTGAGAGGGAGAGAGTAAGACGGTTTATTGATGGGCTCATTCATCCTATTCGTCTCCAGATGACTAGAGAAGCTGGGAGTGAGATATCCTTCTAGGAGGCAGCCAATGTGGCCCGGAGAGTTGAGATGGTATTATCACAGGGGTTTGGTCACAGGGCAGACAAGAGACCTCGCCAGTTAGGAAGATTCAGTGGTGCCTCGTCTGGAGGTAGAGATTCGTGTGATAGGGGTCATCCTCTTAGACCCTTCCGGTCAGCACTCCAGGTTTCTCATGGTGCCCTAGGTGGCCGTGGTTCTCGTGAACAATATTCTGATCATCATCCCCACAGTGCACCACCACTCTAAAGCTTTCGAGGTAGTCATTCAGGCTGCCAGGGTTAGCCTCAATTTCCTCAACCGCATCATTCATGTGGATGTTATGAGTGTGGTGAGTATGGTCACATCCAGAGGGCTGGTCCGAGGTTAGTGGGCACTTATTCACAACAGCAGGGTCCCCGTGCTATGATTTAGGCACCAGATGTTCCACAGGCCGCCCAGCTAGTTAGAGGTGGGGGTAAAGGTGCTAGGGGGGAGGTAGATGATTTAGAGGTGGAGCTCAGACCGCCATAGGTGGAGGCCAGCCAGTTGCGGGTCGTCCTAGAGAAGTAGATCATAGTGGTGGGGCCTAACCCAAATGTTATGCCCTTCAGGCCAGGCCCGAGGCTGAGGCTTCTAATGTGGTTATTATAGGTACGGTTCTGGTTTGCGATAGATATGCTTCAGTGTTGTTTGATCCGGGGTCTATGTATTCGTATGTGTCATCTTACTTTGCCCCGTACTTGGTCATGCCTAGTGATGCATTGAGTGTTCCTGTTTATGTGTCTATGCCGATGGGTGATTCTATCGTGGTCGATTGAGTCCATCTTCCTTGTATTATGGTGATTGGGGGTCTTGAGACTCGTGTAGATTTGTTATTTTTAGACATGATTGACTTTGATATTATATTGAGGATGGACTGGTTATCACCTTACCACGTTATCTTGGACTATCATACCAAGACTGTGAACTTAGCTTTACCAGGTGTGCCTCGTTTAGAGTGGAGAGGGACTCCTGATCATTTTACACGTAGTGTTATATCGTATGTGAAGGCTCGACGTATGGTCGAGAAGGGGTGTTTGGCCTATTTGGCGCATGTTCATGATTCTAGTGCTGAGGATCCCTCTATTGATTCTGTGCCAGTTGTTTGTGAGTTTCCTGATATTTTCCCTTGAGACCTACCGGGTATGCCACCCGACAGGGATATTGATTTCTGTATTGATATGGTTCCGGGTACTTAGCCCATTTCTATCCCGCCATATCGTATGGCCGCGTCGGAGTTGAAAGAGATAAAGGAACAATTGCAATATTTGCTTGAGAAGGCTTTCATTAGACCCAGTGTTTCACCTTGGGGTGCGCCGGTGTTATTTCTCAAGAAAAAAGGATGGGTCAATGAGAATGTGTATTGATTATCGGCAATTGAACAAGGTTACAGTCAAGAATAAGTATCCACTGCCGAGGATTGATGATTTGTTTGACCAGCTTCAGGGCGCCAGGGTATTTTCCAAGATTGACTTGCGATCTGCTACCATCAGTTGAGGTTAGGGCATCCGATGTCCCTGAGACAGCTTTTCGCACTCGATACGGGCATTATGAGTTCTTGGTTATGTCATTCGGGTTGATAAATGCCCCAACAACTTTTATAGACTTGATGAACCGAGTGTTCAGGCCTTATTTGGACTCGTTCATGATAGTCTTCATTGATGATATATTGATATATTCCCGCAGCCAGGAGGAGCACGAGCAGCACCTTAGAGTGGTTCTTCAGACTTTCAGGGATAGTCGGTTATATGCTAAGTTCTTGAAGTGTGAATTCTAGTTGGATTTAATTGCATTTCTGGGTCATGTTGTATCAGCAGAGGGTATTCAGGTGGACCTAGAGAAGATTGAGGCAGTCAAAAACTGGCCTAGTCCAGCATCACCTACAGAGATTCAAAGTTTCTTGGGGTTGGTAGGCTACTATCGACGGTTCGTGGAGTAGTTTTGATCTATTGCAGCCCCGATGACCAGATTGACCCAGAAGGGTGCCTAGTCCAGATGAGTGTGAGGCGAGCTTTCAGAAGCTCAAGACAGCTCTGACTACGACACCGGTGTTGGTTTTGCCCATAGGTTCAGGGCCTTATACAGTCTATTGTGATGTTTCCCGTGTTGGGCTTGGAGTAGTGTTGATGCAGGATGACAAAGTCATTTCCTATGCTTCAAGGAAGCTAAAGATTCATGAGAAAAACTATCTGGTTCATGACTTGGAGTTGGCATCCATAGTTCATGCACTGAAGATTTGGAGGCATTATCTGTATGGCGTGGCATGTGAGGTGTTTACAGATCACAAGAGTCTTCAGTACTTGTTCAAGCAAAAGGAAGGCCAATGTGGTGGTTGATGCTTTGAGTAGGAAATCAGCCAGTATGGGAAGTCTTGCTTATATTTCGGTCGATGAGAGGCCGCTTGCTTTAGATATTTAGGCTCTAGCCAATCAGTTCGTAAGACTGGATATTTCTGAGCCCAGTCGTGTGTTATCTTGCACGGTCGTTCGTTCTTCATTATTGGAGTGTATCCATGATCGGCAGTATGATGACCCCCATTTGTGTGTCCTCAGAGACACGGTGCAGCGTGGGGATGCCAGACATGTTACCTTAGATGATGATGAAGTTTTAAGATTGTAGGGTCGAGTATGTGTGCCTAATATGGATGGGATCTGAGAGTTGATTTTGGAGGAGGCCCATAGCTCCCGGTACTCTATTCATCTGGGCGCAACAAAGATGTATCAGGATTTGCGGCAGCATTATTGGTGGCGTAGAATAAATAAGTATATCATAGCATATGTGGTTCGTTATTTGAATTGTCAGCATGTTAAGTACGAGCATCAAATGCCTGGTGGTTTATTTCAGAGGATTGAGCTTCCCGAGTGGAAGTGAGAGCGAATCACTATGGACTTTGTTACTGGACTTTCGCTGACTCGGAAGAAGTTTGACGCAGTATGGGTCATTGTTGATAGGCTGACCAAGTCAGCGCATTTCATTCATATGGCAGTCTCATATTCTTCTGAGAGGTCAACTGAGATCTATATTCAGGAGATTGTTCGCTTTCATGGTGTGCCCGTATCTATTATTTCGGACCGGGGTACGCAGTTTACCTCGCACTTCTGGAGAGCAGTTCAGCGAGAGTTGGGCACACGGGTTGAGTTGAGCACAGTATTTCATCCCTAGACGGATGGTCAGTCCGAGCGGGCTATTCAGATTTTGGAGGATATGCTCCGAGCTTGTGTTGTTGACTTTGGAGGTTCGTTGGATCAGTTCTTGCCTTTAGCAGAGTTTGCCTACAACAATAGCTACCGGTCGAGCATCCAGATGGCTCCTTACGAGGCTTTATATGGTAGGCAGTATCGGTCTCTGGTTGGATGGTTTGAGCCGCGAGAGGCTCGGTTGTTGGGTACGGATCTGGTTTAGGAGGCCTTGGACAAGGTCAGGCATTCAAGATAGGCTTCGTTCAGCTCAGTCCAGGCAAATGAGCTATGCAGACCGCAAGGTTCGAGATGTGGTTTTTATGGTTGGTAAGCGAGTATTACTTCGAGTGTCTCCTATGAAGGGCGTGATGAGATTTGGGAAGAAGGGCAAGCTTAGCCCTAGGTTCATTGTCCCATTTGAGATTCTTGATCGAGTGGGAAAGGTGGCTTATAGACTTGCATTACCACCGAGCTTATCAGCTGTGAATCCAGTGTTTCATGTGTCCATGCTTCGGAGGTATCACGACGATCCAACCCACCTGTTATATTTCAGCACTGTCCAGTTGGACAAGGACTTGACTTATGAGGAGGAGCCGGTGGCTATTCTAGATCGGCAGGTTCGTCAGTTAAGGTCGAAGAGTTTTCCTTCTGTTCGTGTTCAGTGGAGAGGTCAGCCTCCTTAGGCATCGTCCTGGGAGTCCGAGTCTGATATGCGGAGCCATTATCCCCATCTTTTCCCCGACTCGGGTACTTCCTTCTTCTGTCCGTTCGAGGACGAACGGTTGTTTTAGAGAGAATGTGATGACCCAAAGGGTCATCACCTGTTTTTAATTGAATTTTGTGTCTCCGCCTCGAAAACCTTATTTAGAGTTGCCTCGATTTGCATGCGCAGTCAGAGTGCGTAGCCAGAAAGCATAAATATGAAATTCTGTGAAAAATGCTAAGTTTTGATGTTAAAATAATAAATTTGACTTTGGTCAACATTTTGGGCAAACGGACCCAAACCCGTGATTTGATGGTCCCTGAGGGTCCGTAGGAAAATATGGGACTTGGATGTATGCCCGGAATCAAATTCTGAGGTCCCGAGCCCGAGAAATGAATTTTTAAAGGAAATTGTTTTTCTAAAATGTTTAAGAAAATTAGAAGTGAAATTTGATCAGAAAGCGATGGTATCGGGCCTGTATTTTGGTTCCGACGCCCGGTACAAGTCTTATATATGTTTTAAGTCCTTTCTATGAAATTTGGTTAAAAACGGACGTCGTATGACGTGTTTCGGACTTGAAATCCTAAATTTGAAACTTGATGAAGTTTTGGAAATATTCTTGATTTTGAGGTTTGATTCACTGTTTTTAGGCTATTTAGGCAATTTTATCGCACAGATAAGTTCGTATGATGTTAGTGAGTTAGTGCATGTGCTTGTTTGGGAGCCCCGAGGGCTCGGGAGTGTTTCAAAATGGTTTTTGGCTTAAGAAATGTTGCAGATTTTCTGCCGTTGTGCCCTGGGATTTTGTTCTTCGTGTTCACGTAGGCCCTTTCGCGAACGCATAAGGAAACTTCCCAGGTGCCCAGTTTCTTCATCGCAAACGCAAAGCTGAGGGGGGAGACCGTTCGCGAACACGACCCTCCATTCACGAACGCGTAAGGTTGAGGGGGAAGGGTCACCAGTTAGTGTACGCGAACGCGACCACTGGTCTGCGAACGCGTGGCTCGAGAAGCGGACACTTTGCGAACGCGAGCCTATGCACACGAACGCATATGCTTAACCAGCCGACCCATCATGAACGCGAGGGTCCTGTCGCGATCGCATAGAGTTAATCTACCCAGTTGATTTAAGTCCCCAAAAAACAGAACCATTAGAGGAGTTCACCAAAATTTCACAAACTCTTTCTTCTCCAAAGTTCTAGGGCGACTTTTGAAGCATTCTTTCACCATAAACTCTTGGGTTAGTAATCTTTAACTTATTTTCTTCCATTTTCATCAATATCTATTGAATTTCTAGGCCTAAAACTTATGATTAAGGGTAGAAAAGTAGGGATTTGGATAGAGTTAGGGCTTTTTGATTTTTCTTGATTTAGACCTCATTTTGGTGTCGAATTTGAAAACAAATTATATATTCGGGCTCGTGGGTGAATGGGTGACTTGATTTTGGTCCGAACCTCGTGTTTTGACCAAGCGGGCCCGGGGTCAATTTTTGAGTTTTTGGGAAGAATGATAGAAAAGCTATAATTAGTCATTGGATTCGATTTGGTAAGCATTATTTGATGTTATGAAGTCATTTATGTATAGATACAATTAATTTAGAGCCGAATTCGAAAGGAAAGACGGTTATTGAAGATTGAATTGACCGTGGAAGTTTGAGGTAAGTGTTTGGTCTAACCTTAGCTTGAGGGATTAGGAGTTGAGTCATATTTGCTATGTGTTTCTTGTGGAGTACGACGTATAGGTATGGTGACGAGTATCTATACGTCGGTGTCGAGCATGACCGTGAGTCTTAAATTGATATTTGTTGTATTCTTGAATAATACTATGGTTGCAATAGTGATTAGATCCGTGGTATTGAGCAAAGACTTAGCTTATTTTCGTAGAAGTTATTTATGAGTTAGAAATGGTGATAATGGAGATGATTAGAAGTTGAATTGAGATTGGTTATAGTTGGTTCTCCCTTGCCGGGACGAGTATACTTGTACTATTGAGTTCCCTTGCCGAGATAGAGTATTTTATGGTTAATCCCTTGCCGGAATTTTTGTTATGATTACTGTAAGCTGTATATTTGGAACAGGTTTCGCGCCGCAACATTTTTATTAATGTATACATATATGGATCAGTTTGCACACTGCAACAGATATTATATTGGATCGGTTTGCATGCCTCAACACATAATATATTGGATCGGGTTGCACGCCGCAATAAATATATTATATTTATTGGATCGGGTTGCACGCCACAATAGTTATATATATACATATGGATCGGGTTACGCGCTGCAACAGTAGTGTTATTATATTGTTTTAGATACTGTATTGTTCCTTCATATTTATTTAGTTTTTGCTAAGTTGAACTGTTTCCCCGAGGCATGTGCCCCCTCCCTTTTAACTGCTCATTACTTGTTTATTTTTCTGCAATATATTACATATCTACACATGTTTATCTGGAGTCTGGTCCCAGCCTCGTCACTACTTCGCCGGAGTTAGGCTAGACACTTACCAACACATGGGGTCGGTTGTGTTGATGCTATACTTTGTGCTCTTTTGTACAGATCAGGTACCGGAGCAGCTTACGGTGCGCAGCAATAGTTCGAGAGTCAGCCTTCAGTCCACGAGATCCCGAGGTAGTCCTGCAGGCGTCCGAAGGCCCGACATCTCTTCTACCTATTTTGATGCACCGTTTCCTCTTGTACTCGATACAGATTTTATTTCCTTGTTTCAGACAATTGTGTGTGGCACTCCTAGATAGTCCGTAAATGTTGTGACACCAGTTCTGGGTAGAGGCATATGTAGATTTTACTTATTATTTTGGTTTATTTCGTTTAAGTCTTGCGCTAAATTACAAATTTCGCTATTGTTTAATTATTTATTTCCTGTCGATTAAATTGGTAAAATTGAATTTAAAACAAAAGTAGTTATGGATTCTAAATACGTGGCTTGTCTAGCTTCTACTAGTAGGCGCCATCACGACCTCCGGGGGTGAAAAATCCGGATCGGGACACTCCGAAACCATTAATTTTTCACCAAATGGTTCATTAATATACACTATATCTCTAAAACTGTGTTTGATACTTAGTATAAGTGCTTCATCCCATATTATCAAGTTTGCTTTCCTTATAAATTTAGCACAATTGCTCTGCTTTGATATATTTGTGATTGTTATTTAAGTTGTTTGAAGAGGTATATCAAATCTAAAGTGGGTGGCCTCACAATAAAATCATTGTTGGTACACCACTTGCTATTACTGCTAATAGTGTCATGCCTCTTGATATGATATTTGCAAGTAATGCATGACATAGAAATATTATTTCGATTCTGCCAGAGGCATCTATAAAGAATAATCTTGTTATAGCAGAGTCGACTGTTTATAATATAGTCTTGAAAGCTTGTTCTTGCTAAGCTTTCATTGGGCTTTCTCAAATACTTCTATAGCACTTTGATTCTCAATAATATATACCTTTATACTTTGTGTTTTAACGCTCTTTTTATGGAATAAATTTATGTACCTTTTTTTTAAACTTGAATAAGAATTTTATCATATGATGAATTTAAAAATAATTGAATTGGATTCTCTTGCTAAATAATTAATTTAAAGAATTAATTATTTGATTTTAACATAAAAATAATTTATTCTATGTTGATTCAGATTTTAATATTAGTTCATCTCTTATTTTGAATATTTAATAATAATTATAATATTATCCACCATAATTTTTTATTTTCAAGAGTAAAAGATTTATATGAGATTTACGTCTAGATTTTTATGTCTGTAGAATCATTAGTGATAGTGACTCTTACTAACCATTTTTTTCTCTTTCTCACACTTTTGTATTCTTAAATATTTTCTTAGTTGTTGTTTAATAATTGGATATTTTTTAAAATTACATGGAAAATTAATTAAAAACATTATTTGAGAGAAAAATAGTTCAAATATAATATAACAATATATTATCATGGGAGTATTTTCCCCCCCTCAATTTTAACTCTTTATGCAGTCTATTTAATTTTTTTTGGTATTGGACATTATGAAGTGGTAAGGTACTACCAATACGGAGGATTCTGATAAAATTGATTTTGTTAGACCTTCCTACATATTTTTAATAAGAATTTAATAGATAATTTTTATTAATTTTAAAATCTTAAACATTAACAATTCGCATAGAAGGTATTGTAGTTCAACAAAATATGTTCTTGCAGTTATGCCCTTTCCCTACGAGTTCTTGTGTTTAATACTTTAGGGCTATTTTTGTGATGACCCAAAGGGTCATCCCCGAATTTCTCCCTTTTTCCGCACTTCCGAGGCCTTGAAAACCCTACTTGTAGTTGTCTCGATTTGCGTGCGCAATCCGGGCGCATAGCCGGGAAGTTTTATGTTGAAATATGTAAAATCTGTGAAAATTTTAAAGAATTTTGATATTAATATGGTTAAAGTTGACTTCGGTCAACATTTTTGGTAAACGGGCCCGGATCCGTAATTTGACGATCCCAGAGGGTCCGTAAAAAAATATGGGACTCGGGCATGTGCCCGGAGTCGAAATTCGAGGTCTAGAACCCGAGTAAAAGATTTTTTCTATTAAATTGTTTTAATGAAATTATTAAGGAAAATGAAAATAAAAATTGATTAAAAGACTATGGTATCGGGCTCGTATTTTGGTTCCGATGCCCAGTACAGGTCTTTCTTAAATATGTGTTAAGCGCTTTATGTGAAGTTTGGTCGAAATCGGACGTCGTTTGACGTATTTCAGACTATAAGTTCCAAATTTGAAAGTTTATGAAACTTAGAATAAAATCATGTGTTTTGAGGCTTGATTCTATGTCTATGATGTTGTTTTGGCGATTTGATCGCGCGAGTAAGTCCGTAGGATATTTTTGAAGTTGTGTGCATAATTGGTTTGGAGCCCCGAGGACTCGGGAGAGTTTTGGATAGGCACCGGATTGCATTTCTCATTGTTGAAAAACCTGGTGTTCTTCAGTTCTGCAGGTTTCGCAATTGCGAAGCCAGCACTCACAAATGCGAGCTCGCAATTGCGAGCTTTTTATCTCAAATGCGAAATATCCCCTGGGCAGCTTCCTTCGCAAATGTTAAGGAATCGATCGCAATTGCGATGCCTAGGGGTGTGCAATCGATTTATCGATTCGATTTTGACCCGTATCGATAATTACTTATCGATTATCGATTTGTACATATGCTTATCGTTATCATTTCAATAAGGTTTCAATTTTTTCGATTTCGATTTATCGATTTTGGGGACTTATCGATTTGATTTATCGATTTTCAATAAGGCTGATTATATCGTTCAGTAGTAGTAGTTGTCCAACTAGGATATCTGAACTTCAAAGTGTGCACACACTTTAAAACTATAACCAAGTTCTCATATAGTTAGAAAATGCAAATTTGGAGCTTACCCAATGCAAAGTGTACTATCAATAATACTAGCCATATTCATATGGGGGCAGAAGTATCCAACGTAAGACAAAATTAAAAGCTAGCTACTACCATTATTTTTCAACTTCTATAGTACTAATACAAAAAGCATATAGAAGTATAACAACAACCCATTTTCCAGAAAAATAGAAACGTTCTTGAGAAGTGCCATTGAGTCCATCTGCAAATAGGCAGCAAATCAATAATCAACCCTCAATTTATTAAAGAGAAAAATATTAAGAACTTTGTAACACATCTCATATCTTTACAAGCATATTATTTATGTTCCATGTTCCTTTGTTTAATGTCCCAAAGCAATATGACATTGAATAAATAATAGAATTGGCAGACAAGTTTGTCACACCTCCTTTTGGCGCTACCGCACCCGCGAAGGGCGTGGTACAAGGGAATTTTTCCAATTAAAAGACAATCGAAACGGGATTTATTATTAAGAATCAGAGTCGCCACTTGGGAGATGAATGGTGTCCCAAGTCACCGGTTGAATCCCGAATCGAGGAAAAGATTGACTCTGTATTACAGTCCGCGAATCAGAAATCCGGATAAGGAATTCTGTTAACCCGGGAGAAGGTGTTAGGCATTCCCGAGTTTCGTGGTTCTAGCACGGTCGCTCAACTGTCATATTTGGCTTAATTATCTGATTTTATAACGTGCTTTAACTTATGTGCAAATTTTTAACTTTTAACCGCTTTTAGTATTATCATTATTATTTTTAACCAAAGACTTGCAACGCCGCGAAAATGTATTTCGGACCACACCGTACCAGTACGCCTGTGGCCTTTAATACATTTTGACTTCGTTGAGATTTGAATTTGGGTCACATAAATGTACACCCGAGTTTAGGGAAATAACTTATTAAAAGCGCGCCTAAAGCGACTAGCGCTTCATTATTTTTGAGAAGGCCGTAAAATTAGCTAAACGGCACGTCCCGGAATCTAAGTATTTTAGAGTAATCACCTACTGAGGGCCCCGCAATTTGTATGTTATTTGGCGAGGCTCATCTCATTATTATTTAAAAGCTAATAAATTACTTTTATCATTTATTATTTTTAAAGAGAATTTACAACGTCATGGAAATGTATTTCGGACCACACCGCACCAGTACGCCTGTGGCCTTTAACACATTTCGATTTCGTTGAGATTTAGATTTGGGTCACATAAATGTGCGCCCTGGTTTAAGAATGTAATATTTATTATTCGCGCCTAAAGCTTATACGCATTCATTAACTTTGGGAAAAATCGTGATATTTACTAAACGGTTTTTCCAAGTCTAAGTATTTATAAGCTATTATTGAGGGCTCCACATTTAGGTGTTTAATGCGGCGAGGCTCATCTCGTTCTTTTATTAAGGCCGATCCTAAAGCAACTATGATTCTCTATTTTTGTCTCTAACGATAAAGAAAGTGTCCTAGTTAATTACATGCTTACGAGTTGTTATAGTTGGGTTTTGAACACGGTTTGTTAAATCCGAAAATGATATGATAGGGCAGTCCATTCTTGTAAATTTATATATACGCAAGTTGTAAAAATTTAACTCAAACCACTAAGCGATTTAACTGAAAGATTTGATGCATTTTTTGAATAGGCTGAAAATGAAACCAACTGGAGATAGTAAGACATGCATACTATATCATTAGTTCCCCTTTTAATTAACATGCATAGGAATGGGGTTTACATACTAAACTGCCACAGTTCAGTACTCAGTCATACATATTAAAGTGATTACATGATCATGTGAACTTAACTACTGTATATATATACAACTTAATTCAGAATATGATTTAAAATAAATCATAGAACTTCAGCTCTTCATTTGTATTTCATGCTTCAATTTCATCTTTACAAGGAGTACCAATTGTGTACCTGATATTTGAAAATAAATAAGAGGGAGGATGATCAGTAAAGCAGTAGCAATTACAGCAGTACAGCCACAGCAATAACACAGCAGTCAGCAACCATAAACCAGCAACCCACAGTAGAAGAAACAGGAACCATGTTCAAAGAAAAAACCCAAAACAGAGAATAATCTCGGGACAGATTTGAACCGGACTGAAAATCCAGCAGTAAAATAACACACAGAAATCCAGTAGCAACTGGAGAACCCAAACAGAAATCCGATGGAAGCTTGAAAGGCAAACATGAATCCAAAATAATACCCCGAGAGACCTAGATCATACTCAAAAATACCCTGGACAGTATTCTGATTTCTATTTTCTTTTGCACTATCGAAGACTGAATTCTAAGTATCGGAATCCAGCCTCCTTTCTCTCTGTTTCTCTCTCTCAAAAAT
>MU683233.1:5028-20079 GCA_026770625.1 Nicotiana glauca
GGTGCAGCTAGGGGTGGTGCGCAGAGTTCATGAGGTCCCAACCGATTCTATGCTATGAGTGGTCGCCAGACTATAGAGGCTTCTCCAGATGTTGTTACAGGTATTCTGACTGTCCAATCTCATGATGTGTATGCACTTATTGACCCCAGTTCCACTTTATCCTATGTTACCCCATTTGTTGCTATGAGATTTGGGATAGAACCAGAGCAGCTTTATGAGCCATTCTAAGCATCTACCCCAGTTGGTGAGTCAAATTTGGCTGCTCGAGTTTATAGGGGTTGTGTTGTTACGGTGCGCGGTAAGGATACTATGGCTGATCTTATCGAGTTAGGTATGGTGGATTTCGACGTAATAATAGGAATGGATTGTCTTTACTCATGATTTGCAAAACTTTATTGTAGGACTAGAACTATTAGGCTTGAATTTCCTAATGAGCCCATCATTGAATTAGAATGGAGGGGAGATAATGTAGTGCCTCGAGGTCGGTTTATTTCCTACCTTAAGGCTGCGAAAATGATCAAGAAGGGGTGTATCTATCATCTAGTTCGAGTTGCAGACACTAATGCCGAGGCACCTAGCCTTTTTTCTATACCAATTGTGAACGAATTTCCGAATGTCTTTCCAAATGAGCTCCCTGGGATTCCACCAGACAGGGAGATTGATTTTGGGATCGACGTGATACTAGGCACTCAGCCTATATAGATTCCACCTTACAGGTAGAATTGAAAGAACTAAAGGAGCAATTGAAGGATTTGTTTGAGAAGGGTTTCATATGGCCAAGTGTATCGCCATGGGGCGCACCGGTCTTGTTTGTAAGGAAGAAGGATCGGTTGCTGTGGATGTGTATTGACTACCGGTAACTTAACAAAGTCACAATAAAAAAGAAATATACCTCGCCAAGAATAGATGACTTGTTCGATCAATTGCAAGGCGCTGCATGTTTCTCAAATATTGACTTGCGGTTCGGGTATCACCAGTTGAAGATACGGGAGCGGGATATTCCAAAAACAGCTTTCAGAACCCGGTACGGGCACCTTGAATTTATGGTAATGTCTTTTGGGCTAATAAATGCCCCAGCAGCTTTCATGGACCTTATGAATCGAGTCTTCAAGCCCTTCCTAGATTCCTTTGTGATAGTGTTCATTGACAACATTCTAGTATATTACCAAAGTCGGGAGGACTATGCTGGCCATCTCAGGGCTGTATTGCAGACTCTTCAGCAATATCAATTATATGCAAAATTTTCAAAATGTGAATTCTGGCTTGAATCTGTCACGTTCTTGGGTCATGTTGTTTCCAGGGAAGGAGTTATGGTTAACCCTCAGAAGGTTGCGACAGTGAAGAATTGGCCAAGACCTACTACTCCAATCGAGATCCGCAGTTTGTTGGGATTAGCTGGGTACTACAGGAGGTTTGTGGAGGGTTTTTCTACTCTCGCCTCCCCTTTGACTAAATTGATGCAGAAAGGAGTTAAATTCTAATGGTCTGATGCTTGTGAAAAGAGTTTCCAAGAATTGAAATCAAGGTTGACAATAGCACTGGTTTTGGCCTTACCAGAGGGTATCGAGGGATTTGTGGTGTATTGTGATGCTTCGAGAGTCGGGCTGGGGTGTGTGTTAATGCAACATGGCAAGGTTATAGCCTATGCCTCTAGGCAACTGAAGAATCATGAGAAGAACTATCCAACCCATGATTTAGAGCTAGCAGCTGTGGTGTTTGCACTAAAGATTTGGCGACATTATTCGTATGGGGTCCATGTAGACGTATTTACCCATCATAAGAGCCTTCAATATATCTTCAAGCAGAAGGAGTTGAACCTGAGACAAAGAAGGTGGCTAGAGTTACTCAAAGACTACGATATTGATATTCTCTACCACCCGGGAAAGGCTAATGCTGTGGCAGATGTGCTTAGTCGAAAATCTATGGGGAATTTGGCTCATTTGGGGGCCTATCGGAAACCGTTGGCTAGGGAGGTTCACCGACTAGCTAATTTGGGAGTTCGTCTGGCGGACTCTGATGAAGGAGGGGTAATTATACGGAATAGGGCTGAATCAACGCTTGTGGTAGAGGTAAAAGAAAAGCAATTCAATGATCCATTATTAGCATAATTGAAAGAAGGGATTCACAAACACAAGACCACAGCTTTCTCCTTGGGCATGAATGATGGTACCCTGCGGTACCAAGACCGCCTGCATGTTCCTGATATCGGCAGTCTTCGAGAAAGGATCATGGTAAAAGCTCACACATCTACGTATTACGTGCACCCAGGTTCTATAAAAATGTATCATGATCTCAAGGAAATTTATTGGTGGAAAAACATGAAGAGGGATGTGGCGGAATTTGTGGAAAAATGCCCAAATTGTCAACATGTGAAGGTCGAACATCAAAGGCCCGGTGGATTGACACAATGCATAGACATTCCAATATGGAAGTGGAAGATGATTAACATGGATTTTGTGGTAGGATTGTCGCGCACTCTGCGCAAGTTTGACTCAATTTGGGTGATCGTGGATCGACTCATGAAATCAGCACACTTCTTGCTAGTTAAATCTACCGACACAGCAGAACAATATGCTCAGTTGTATATAAAAGAAATAATCAGGTTGCATGGAACTCCAGTCTCAATCATTTCAGATCGAGGGGCTCAATTCACAGCTAACTTTTGGAAGAAGTTTCAGCAGGGCTTGGGTACTCAAGTGAACCTTAGCACAACTTTTCATCCACAAACCGATAGGCAAGCAGAGCGGACTATTCAGACACTTGAGGACATGTTGCGTGCTTGTGCTATTTATTTCAAGGGGAGTTGGGGTGACCATTTGCCACTTATAGAATTTGCTTACAACAACAGCTTCCACGCTAGTATTCAAATGGAACCGTTCGAAGCATTATATGGTAGGAGATGTAGGTCTCCCATCGGGTGGTTCGAGGTTGGAGAAGCAGAATTGATAGGGCCGGACCTCATGCACCAGGCTATGGGGAAAGTCAAGCTTATTAAAGAAAGGTTGAAAACTACTCAAAGTCGCCAAAAATCCAACTCGGATGTGCGTCACAGAGATTTGGAGTTTAAAGAAGATGATTGGGTATTCTTGAAAGTTTCCCCTATGAAGGGTATCATGCGGTTTGGAAAGAAGGGAAAATTGAGTCCAAGGTATGTTGGACAATACAGAATCATTCAGAAAATTGGTTAGCTGGCATACAAGCTCGAGCTGTCGCCCGAGATGTCATTGGTACACCCAGTTTTTCATGTGTCTATATTAAGGAAGGTAGTAGGGTATCTGTCCTCCATTGTGCCAGTTGAGACTATTGAGGTAAACGAAGAGCTATTGTATGAAGAGGTCCCAGTTGCCATTCTTGATAGGCAAGTTCGAACACTGAGGAATAAGGAAATTGCACCCGTGAAAGTATTATGGCGGAATCAGCATGTTGAGGAAGCTACTTGGGAAGCTGAGGACGAAATGCAAAAGAAGTATCCTAAACCCTACAACCTTATGCGTTTAGCTCATTCGAAATCATATTTGTTGGCTGGATTTATGTAAAACCGTCCTCTTTTTGGTAATATGGTTGCCTATATGGCCATGGTTGATATTGTGCTGATATTGTGCCAGTTATACTATGCTTATGAATATGTTTAGTTATGGTATGTTTCTAGGACTCTCTGACAGGTGGGTAAGGCCTAGATACAAAGGAAACTATGGCGAAATTTTTGGAAATCTAGGGAGTTAGCTAAATTTGGGGACTGCCAGCCTATTTCGGGTTGTGAATAGGAGAAGATTGCACTAAGACTATTAATAAATGAACCTTAATCCTCATTCAAGGACGAATGAGCTTAAGTGGGGGAGGATGTAAGGCCCCATGAAATCCCTACTCAAAAACCCGGATTCCGTGGTGCCAAGTTAGGAGCATGTGTTAACAATTCATAGGCGCGGACCTTTTTGGATTGAATAATACATTTAAAAGTCAAGAATAAGCTTCCAGAAAAAAGCAAGAAATGTGGTCCAGAATGCGGTCGCATAATCGAAATGCGGACCGCATATCTATCGCTGAGTGAGGCAGAATGTTGGTTAAAATTGAAGTCAGTTATGTGGTCGAAATGCGGTCGCATTATCGAAATGCGGACCACATAGTCGTCACATATTTTCCTTTGAATTTTGCGAGAAGTCAGTTCTGCGGTGCACTTTGCGATCGCAGAAAATGAATGCGAACCACATTCTTAAAACATACTGAGGATGTTTAGTTTTTGCGGAGCATTTTGCGGTCCATTATGCGGACTGCATGTTTACTCTGCGATCGCATATTTGACTCGGGGCTCCAATTTTCTAATTTTTAACTCGACCTCCCTATCGATATATTCGATATTGTAGCTCATTTCAAGCATACCTTCTGAGACTTTTAGAGAGAGAGAGAGAGAGAGAGGGTCTTAGAGGTTGAAAGTGTCTCCCATCAAATTCCCCTTGAGCCTTGCTAAAAGATTGAAGAAAATCAAGTGAAGACACCTATATTTTCATTCCCAAGAGGTAAGACTCATAATCTCAGCTCTTATTTCTACACTTAGGTACATGGGTCCAGTAGAGAAGTAATTCAAGAGTATAATAACGATGTTCTCTACATGCATGTCAAACCATAGGATATTGGAAGGTAGAAAACTAAAAAGAATGCAATTGGGGGGGTATAAAATGATAGAAATTCCTCACAAAAAGGGGCTAAGATCACAGTGCACCTTTAGTGTTTGATGATATGCTTGAACCAAGCTAGAACTTTAGTTTCGTCTCTAATTCTCGATTTAATTTGTAATTCTTACTCAATAGATCGAAGTGCTAAGAGTTCCAGAAATTATAAAAGAGTAAGGAAAAGCTTTATTGAGGTATGTATGTCTAAAACCCCTTTTTTTTATTAGAAACTGAGCTCCGTTGTGATTACGAAGGTATGGTAAGAGTTGAATTGGCTAGTGTACTGATTGTCAGTACGCATTAATTGATTTGCATATATCTATACATGTTCGTGAAGGGTGTGCCAATCTTGACAAGTAGATAATGATGAAAAGTACTATTATTTGTTGAAATTCTTGGGCTATAAGCCAACATTGAAACAATGAATTATTCATGCTAGCTATGTGCTCACTTACTTGTGATTGCAACTTGAATTATCCTTGATATATGTGTCTATGATCATAACTTGTAAGATAAATGTTGAAAAGGGGAAACAATATGGTGATGGTGGCCATGAATGCCCCAGGAATTGTTGTGATATGTGTGGGATAAAGATTTGAAGCGTTGACTAATGAGAATGGAGTAATGCCTCCAATGAGGTGACCTGGCCGATCGGTTCGTGATCGGACACCATGACGCACACATGGTGGTAATGTGCTGATATTGAATTCCGGATAAAGGAAATGAATTATTGATTGAGAGTAATGCCTCCAATGAGGTGACCTAGCCGGTCGGGTCGTGGCCGGACTCTGCTCGAGATGGTGGTGGTAATGAGAATAGTGGTGAACATGTGATAGATGTGCCCAAATCTATGTTGTGGAAGTTGTATGAAGGACTATATGAATTGTTTCTTTGATTTGCCCGTATTAATTGCTTGTATCTATTTGATAGTTCTTTCTACTAAAATGGTGTTTAGTTATACATACCAGTACAATTCAAATGTACTGACGTCCCTTTTGCCGGGGGCGCTATATTCGTGTTATGATTGTAGGTGTCTCTATAGCGGATAGTGCCGATCGTGTGTAGCGGAGCATTTTTCTACTCGAAGTCTCGGTGAGCCACTTTTTCTTCCATGGGGGCTAAATGGTGTATCTTTTGTTATTACAACTTTCCATTTTTAAGGTATAGCTGGGGCCTTGTTGCTGGCATAGTTATGCTTATCTGTTGTATCCTTAGAGGCTCCAGAGATACTAGTGTGGGTTATGTACGGGTGTTCGGGGAGTCCACTATATATGTTGTAATCCTAAACTTGTGATCTCTACAAACTGTAACTCTTATAGGATCCTTGAAGCTAGCTTTTGTACGGTAAATCTTTGTGAAATGAGATGAACCAATGATGTAGTATGCACTATGTATTCTAGTCTAAACTAATGAAAGGCATGGGTTCCATATTCATATTTATTTGGGGTAGAAAGTGTTCGGTAAGTCTTGCTTAGTCGGGTTCACTTGATTGAGCGCCGGTCGCACCTCCCGAGGTTGGGGTGTGACAAACTTGGTATCAGAGCCTAAGGTTTTAAAGTGTCCTAGGATGTCTTGAAGCTATGTCTAGTAGAGTCCTTCTTATCGGTGTATTGTCGACCATATCTATAAGTTGGAGGCTATTCAGATATTTAGGAATAACACCCTTCTTTGATATTCTGGATCGTGCGGTGAAACTGTTTACTTCCTAATCGGTGTATTATTCAATCTTTCAGTAAATGGCACCTAAGAAGAAGGCGAGAATTGGCCAAGAAGCCAATGCCACTCCAGGAGTGGTTATTGATTCACTGGTTGATGTTGCGGGTGAGGGTAGCCACCCTGCTATTACCCCACCAGATCCTTTTGTTCCAGAACAAACTACCTCAGCCCCTACAACTACGGAGGGTACCACTATACCTCCCGTTGATGCTCCTGTCCCGCCTCTAGTCTCAGCTTCCGGTTCTAGCATTTCTGATAGGGATCTTAGGGAAGCTACTCAAATGTAGACTCAGTTAGTGGCCTCTCAGGCCCAAAGGTCAAATATTTCACCCAGTTCATCCAGCCAGCCAGGGGATTCTATTAGTTCCAGGGTAAACAGATTCCTTCACTTAGACCCTCCGGTATTCATAGGTGCTAATCTAGAAGAAGACCCTCAGGACTTTATTGATGAGATGCACAAGACCCTCAGGGTGATGCGTGTGACTGAGACACAGGGAGTAGAGTTGGATGCCTACCATCTGAAACGGGTGGCCTATTCGTGGTTTGAGTTATGGGAGGACTCCCGAGAGGAGGGGCGCCCTTCGACGAGGTGGAGTGAGTTTGCCGATGCTTTCATTGATCATTTCTTGCCCGCTGAGGCAAGGCCAGCCCGGGCAGCAGAGTTTGAAAATCTGAGGCAAGGTAACAGAAGTGTATGGGAGTACCACATGGTGTTTACCCGCTTGTCCAAGTATGATATTCACATATTGCCCACCATGGAGGCTAGAGTGCGTCGGTTTGTTCAGGGTCTTAATCATTTTACTATTAATGAGGCTTCTACAGTAGCACTGAATTCTGATATGAACTACGGGAGGATGGTAGCATTTGCTCAAGCCACAGAGGACCGTAAGATGAAGAACAGAATGGCGAGAGAGAGTAACAGCAAGGCCCGGTCTACAGGCAACATGGAGTCGCTAGGTGGGGGAAGATTAGCTTTTAGGGGAGGATCATCTGGACCTTCCTAGTCTGTTGCACAATCTTTAGCCAGTGCACCGCAATCAGGGCCCATCCAATAGCAGTGGAGTCATTTCAGGACGGGTCAGGGAAATAGAGGGTTCCCCCTGCGAGGTCGGTCAGGGGAAAGGTTTCAGCAGCAGCAGAGATCCCCGTGTCCCAAGTGCGGGAAGATGCACTCGGGGGTCTGCTACATAGAGTTGCCTATATGTTATGGATGTTTGATGAGGGGCCATATTCAGAGACACTGTCATTCGTCTCGCCAGGGAACAGGTAGGGCACAACTCAGCCCTCCAGTCCAGCAGCTGCCACATCTTCAGCCCCCTCCCCAGCTCAAGGTGCCCCAACACCCGCAGAGCGGGGTGGTGCACAGAGTTCAAGAGGTCCCAGCCGATTCTATGCTATGAGTGGCTGCCAGACTGCAGAGGCTTCTCCAGATGTTGTTACAGGTATTCTGACTGTCCAATCACATGATGTGTATGCACTTATTGTCCCCGGTTCCACTTTATCCTATGTTAGACCGTTTGTTGCTATGAGATTCGGGATAGAACTGAAGTAGCTTCATGAGCCATTCTCAGTATCTACCCCAGTTGGTTAGTCAATTTTGGCTGCTCGAGTTTATAGGGGTTGTGTTTTTACGGTGCGTGGTAGGGATACCATGGCCGATCTTATCGAGTTGGGAATGGTGGATTTTGACGTAATAATGGGAATGGATAGGCTTTACTCATGCTTTGCCAAACTTGATTGTAGGACTAGAAATATTAGGCTTGAATTTCCTAATGAGCCCATCACTGAATGAGAATGGAGGGGAGATAATGTAGTGCCTCGAGGTCAGTTTATTTCCTACCTTAAGGCCATGAAAATGATCAAGAAAGGGTGTATCTATCATCTAGTTCGAGTTGCAAACACCAATGCCGAGGCACCTAGCCTTGATTCTATACCAGTTGTGAATGAATTTCCGAATGTCTTTCCATATGAGCTCCCTGGGATTCCACCAGACAGGGAGATTGATTTTGGGATTGACGCGATGCCAGGCACTCAACCTATATCGATTCCACCTTACAGGATGGCACCGGAAGAATTGAAAGAACTAAAGGAGAAATTGAAGGATTTGTTAGAGAAGGGTTTCATACGGCCAAGTGTGTCGCCATGGGGCGAACCGGTCTTGTTTGTACGGAAGAAGGATGGATCGCTGCGGATGTGTATTGACTACCGACAACTTAACAAAGTCACAATCAAAAACAAATATCCCTTGCCAAGAATAGATGACTTGTTCGATCAATTGCACGACGCTGTATGTTTCTCAAAGATTGACTTGCAGTCCGTGTATCACCAGTTGACGATACGAGAGCGGGATATTGCAAAAATAGCTTTCAGAACCCGGTACGGGCACCTTGAATTTATGGTAATGTCTGTTGGGCTAACAAATGCCCCAGCAGCTTTCATGGACCTTATGAATCGAGTCTTCAAGCCCTTCCTAGACTCCTTTGTGATATTGTTCATTGACAACATTCTAGTATATTCGCAAAGTCGGGAGGACCATGCTGGCCATCTCAGGGTAGTATTGTAGACTCTTCAACAACATCAATTATATACAAAATTTTCAAAATGTGAATTCTGGCTTGAATCTGTCGCGTTCTTGGGTCATGTTGTTTCCAGGGAAGGAGTTATGGTTGACCCTCAGAAGGTTGCAGTAGTGAAGAATTGGCCTAGACCTACCACTCCAACCGAGATCCGCAGTTTGTTGGGATTAGCTGGGTACTACAGGAGGTTTGTGGAGGGTTTTCTACTCTTGCCTCCCCTTTGACTAAATTGACGCAGAAAGCAGTTAAATTTCAATGGTCTGATGCTTGTGAAAAGAGTTTCCAAGATTGAAATCAAGGTTGACAACATCATCGGTATTAGCCTTACCATAGGGTATCGAGTGATTTGCATCGAGGGCAGTGCAATCTCGAAGGAAATCTAACAGGCTTGCTCGGCTGGGTTCACTCAGTTAAGCGTCGGTCGCGCTCCCCGAGTTTGGCGCATGGCACTATATCTCAACCGCCTATGTGTGTCCCATAGAGAGCTGCTTGGCACAGTCTCCGAAAATACAAATATCTCTCTACTCCAATATCATATCAACAAAAGGTTTAATTTGTTAGAAACTAGACTCATAGATCTTCAATTGGGTAGGTAGATCACCCCGTAATTCCAAGTATATTTGGAGGAAATCTCAGCTACATTTGACCTAATTTTTAGCATATTTATGAATGTTACTTTTTATGACCTTTTCCAACTTTTGTTACACAACTCGCTTAACTTAAAAACGTATCACACGACTATCATACAACTAAAATAACTCATAACATAACCTCCTTATCATGGTAAGAACCCTAATCTCACCCTAAAAGTTCATGTTATAACATTCCAAACGTGTCGACTTTCGACGAAACTTATTTTCTTCAATTCGTTTAGCATCTAAGCTTTCCAACCCTCTTGGTACTTTTTATTCATGATCTTAAATATTTGTAACCTCCAAGGTAATACGATTAACTTACTCTATATACTTTCAAAGACAATCTCATTTCTGAGCTTACATTAATTGACTTATGTTGTACTCTCACGTACAAAAATATGGGGTGTAACATCATTACCCCCCATTGGAACATTCGTCCTGGAATGTTGACTGATGCTCCTACCAGTCTCATAATTTATAGTTTTAATGAATACTTTAATACTTTCCTTAGCATCTAGGCAACTATTTTGTGACAAAGCCAAAGTCCTTGGCATTCCCCCCTTTAGGACTCTTTCTCACACCCCGACTTGTCGGAATTCTTCCAATCTCTTAACTATTGCTACCTTCTATCATGCAGCCTGTACGACTTTGTCCTTGTATCTGCGCCTATGTGACTCTTATCTCCTTTTTCCTCCAGCTCTTAGCCAATCTCTAGGCCTCACTTTGGGAACATATACAATACATTGACAAGCTGCACCTCTAGGCATCTGTAGGTGTACTAAAGTTTTTCGCTTAGCACTTGTCGAACATACGACTATTGCTATATTTTGTTTCATAGCCTCAGTCATCTATCCTTATGGCTTTACTATAACTAGGTAGGTCATACTATACCATAACACTTACTTCGATCTATGATTACCGAGGTCTGCTACCTAACTCTAGGTTACGCTCTTACTGCTTGTCCTATATGTATAAATCTAAGTCCTTTAATGCTTCCTTATTATTGTTCATCTAAAGAATGACATCTTAATCTCCTCTCATACTTTGGAACTTTTATCCATCTATTGCAGATTCACCTTAATGTTGATCAATAATCTACTACTGATAATTTGAAATCTCTCACATAATACATTGTCACTAGGGCTCATGTCGGAGTATTTGAAGTGATTTTCCAGATCCACCTAGGGACGATACTATACTTATTCATACCATCCCAACATCATTCATATTGGGGGGGGGTATTCTAATCACGTACCATTCATGAAATCCCTTTTCTTGAAATCATTACTCAATCAAAGGCCTAAATGTCATCCTCTTATCTATCACCATTACACCCTTATTCTACTACCACGACAACATTTCATCTTTTATAATTCCTCCTAGTCTTAGACACCTCCGAGTTTGTTTAGACTATACTGAGCTTTTTATAACATACGAAAACCATCAACTCTCTTGTTTGATGGGCTTAATCCCGAGGTCTTACCTATTCTTGTCACCTTCTAACTCACCTTTTCTTATCCGTACTCCCATCTACCCAAAACATTGTCACTTTACCATAGTTTAGCTTGTGACCTATACATATCTATATTTCTACTCACAACCTTCCTTTTAACTTGCTAGCACCACAGATTTCCTTTCGTGCCTTCTCAGTTGTCTTTAAATGTAAGCAATTACTTTTGCTGGTTGTTCTACCACTTACTGCATGGATACTTGGCTTATTGTAGTGCCCATAAATACTGGAATTCCTTGTAACTCATATGATCTCAAATATCACCTTTGATTTTTTTTCCATTCATTAACCACGATAGGTGGCACTTTCTTATGAAGTGCATACGATATTATGGTGAGACTGTTATTACAAGAACATTTATTCTTAAAGTTACAATACTTAGGTTGATGCCTTCTTCCTTATATCCTCATGTAGTCTTTCTTTGTAGTACTTAGGGGAGACTCTCTGACTCTTGTAAAGCTGTGAGCTTATTATGTCATATATCCGAATGAATTTTTGATGTTCTTACTCTCCTATAATTATCCTTAATTACTTACCTCCGCGCCCTTGTGCTCGTGGGGTTGCTTCTGAACTAAAATTTTGACTATCTTCCCGGTGGCACTTTCTTTTATTTCCATAACACTTATACGGTACCTTTAACTACCCCAAATCCTATCTGAATATTTCTAAAGGATCATGATTTCATTATATCTTCGAGACTAAATTCACTACGTTGGGTTCACTACGTTTATCTTGCACAATCTGCATGATTTGTTTGTATCCTCTTATCTAGCCATAACTAGGCTCTTTCCGAATCAACTAATAACTACTCGCTGGTCCATTCTCATATCTATCCTTTGCGTAATCTCTCTAGGTATATATCCTTTGTCTTAACTTACCTCTTGCAGTGGCTCCTGAGTATGAAGTGTCATTTCGCACTTATTTGTCAATAATATCCTGGCTAGGAACTCTTAATGCCTCTTCCCGGCATTGTGCTTGCATAATTTTCTAGAGTCATGACATATATGTATCTGAGTAAAAGCAACCTCATCCCTTTCGCCTTTTTACCACATTCATCCTTTACTATTCCATAGTTATCTGGACCACACATCTCCGACTTAATACCATATCACACCATCTTCCCCCTTTAAGGGAGTACTAATATTTAATGCTATGAAGATTTACCTATAAATATTTTACCTCTTCATCTTTGGCGTCTTTTCACATCTTCACGGACACATACTTGCCTTGTGATAACCTTTTTGTACCAGGGATAACTGAATTTCTTACGCACGAAGGTGACACCTAATATAACTGCACACTTAGTCCCTTAAGCTTAACTTTGCTTATAGTGCTTGCTTTAGGAAAGAGTCTTCATAAATGACCTTTAAAGGTTATTCTTTTATTGTCCATTCTATTATTGTCAGAACACGATCTATGAAATTCTCACGATGTCGACTATTACCAATTCCTTTGATCCCTAATTCATGTTCGGTTTTATCTTGTTTACTAGACTATACTGATTCTATTACTCTGACGGTCTAACTTATCCTTCTGGTAATCACGTTCGAGTCACCAACTTAATTCTCTAAATGAGGATATAATCTTTGGCCTATACTCTTTTATCGTCTCAAGGCTTGTCACCTCTTGTCTTTATCTTCACTTGAATGTGGACTCTGTCATTTTGTCATACTTTGATTTACTTTTATCACCCATTTATTACATCTTAATCACAATACTTCTATTACTCTCTTCTTATTCTCCGGCTAATATTTCCGTCTACCACTTTATTGTGATAACTTCAATAAAATATTCTTTCACTTTTAGCTCCCCTTGCTTCATCTCACTTGCTCTCCGGCACGCCTAACATTCTCCTTTTTTACTAGGGTTGGGAGTCATACTAAGGTAAATAATTATCCCTTCTAGGACTCCACTGCCTATCTTCTAAAATTTCTGAACATTCTAGTATTCATATATGACTGTACTATTCTATAGTGCACCATCTGGGTGTCTCACAAGGAGATCTATTACCAAGTTTGCACTATCCTTCGGACAGCTAATGATAACAATCCATCCAGCATTTTGGGTTACTTTAATCCCAGATGGATCATGATATCCCATTCTTCTCTTAAGCTATATCTATTAGCTCCCATAGGCCATAACTAAAGATGGATGTGGCCAATGTCACGTACCTCTGTTACTGTTGAAGGTAACTTATAATACTTATATTTCTTTGTCTGAATTATAAAAACTAATAATCTCCACTAACTGAGTACCTCATACCATTCTTCACCTTGCTTCTTTTATTTGTTGAAACTTGTATCTACCTTCTGATTCTCTCGTTGCTTTTTACCATATGGATGGATAGATATTCATGCCATGGAGATCCTTATGAAGAAGTTTACACGCTGTAGTATACACATGATCTACAAAAGACCTCACATTTACTCATCATAAGCATGATGCAAAATCAAGTTACTCTGACTCAATCCTCCAGAGCCACATTCAATCTCTTACGAACTATTTTTCTAAATAAAAGTATTGTTGTACTATGAATAATAGAATTTAGGAGTTTGAATTCTTACAAATTAGCTCTACCACGCGATCTAGAGTAAGAAGAAAGAGTCACAGTTCTAAATGCCCTGTAACCTCCTGCTTATAAGTGTGGTGCACAACACACCCATAAATAAGACTCTATTAGACATGGATTGCAGACTCCCTAGGATAGAATTGCTCTGATATAACGTTTGTCACGACCCAAATGAGAGGGCCACAACGGGCACCCGGTACATTACTTAACTAAGAACCAACGTAACATATCTTTCTTATCACACCATCATGGGTAAATGGGCCATAAGGGTCATTATGAGATAACCAGAATAAAATATAAGGGAATGCTAGACATAGGATGACCCAACGTGATATAAAAATTTATACATGTGACATACGGGCCTATAAAGGCGACATGATCATTTGTAAACTCAAAACATAGGCCGACAAGGTTATAAAAGTATCCATATACATGACATCCTTCTATAAGCCTCTAAAAGTACATAAACATCATAATGGTTGGGATAGGTCCCCGCCATACCAATCAATACATGTCCAAATCATATTGACCAAATAGGCAATTCCGGAGCAAGTGGAGTGCACAAGACTTTCAGCCGAGCTGATAGCCTACTAGCACGACTGTTAACCTGTCTATCGGGACCTGCGGGCATGAAATGTTGCATCCCCAGGAAAAAAATACATTAGTACGAATAAAGTACTGAGTATGTAATGCTAAAAAGTATAAATAATAACAGTACTATAAACAAAGATAAAGAAGATACAAGTTGTAACATTTGATTGCCTTTGAGGGCGATTGACATGAATTGCATGAGTCATATATACACATATACTTTTAAAAACATACGCTTCTAATGGCATCATCATCATCATATCGTACCCGGCCTCAAAGACGAATCGGTAAAAATGTACCCGGCCATCATAAGGCTCGGTAGAATCATACCCGGCCACCTGAAGCTCGGTAAAACCAAATTGATTAGTGGTTGTACAATATGTGTCATACCCGATCAACTATAGTACGACTCGATAGAGTAAAATAGATACATATATATAATGTGTGCTCGACTCATGGAATCAAGTTTTAAATCTTTCGGGGTGATGTATGGTCATTGTACCTTCTACTAACGTTATGGACATCATACCATCAATATGAATCTCAATATAATTCAATCATAATACATTCATGCTCAGAATAACTTTATAAGGAAAGAACAACATGGACTACCTTAGTTTCTAGAAGTAGATTTGTTATGAAATAGCGTGTTCATTTCACTTTAGATCATGCCAAAAGAAAGAAGGAAGTGCCTTAACATACCTTAACTCTCTTGAGTCCTTAATATATTCCAAGCAATTCTTCAAACAACTCAACTCAATCTACCATAGGATATGGAGATTCAAAA